>CAMKVN010003101.1:0-11401 GCA_946474995.1 Funneliformis geosporum
ATTTTAAAGGAAATTTAAAGTTTGCTGTTACATATTATTGCTTTTTAGAAGGATTAACTTTGATAAATTTAAATTGTTTTGTTAATTCATTAATTTGATTTTGTGTTTGTGATATATGTGGTTTATTTTCTTCTAATATTACTTTAATTAAATTCTATACTAATTGTATTCTAAAATCCTTATGACTAATATTTATATCACTCTTTTTAATATCAAATTTAAGTTAATTATTGTAATATCAAGTAACCAAAAAAATAATGGTATCCAAGTTCTTCATACTGCTAACTGAGTAGTATAATATTTATGTAGCTGATCTGCAATATTTACCCTATCTATAAAATAATTATATTCGTCAATTATAATAGAAATTAGTAAAGAATTTTACTTATAGTTCTAAAAACTTCTCAAACTTTTATTGTATTAGTACTTATTTCTTGTGATTGATGTTATATTCTTTTAATACAATTTTCATTATCATTAATTTCATGAATGATTAAAAGCATTGTTACTGCTTTATTATTTATCAATAAAATAGCTAATACATCATTAACAACTACTTCAGAAAATATATTCCAATCTAACTTTTTTTATTTTTAAGAATTTGAGGAAAATTTGCACTATTTGTATGAACAGTTTCATATGCTCCAATTTTATTTTCATATAAATATTTAAAAAGACTAATACTAGAAAAAAATTATCTATAAAAATATTAATGGATTTGTTTTTTGATAATTGGAAAACAAGATGATACACTTTACTTTCTACTTTATTTAATTTGATATTAATTGAACTTCAGGTTGTTTTGAATTATAAATGTAAAAAAAAAGTGTATATATAATTAGAATCACAAAGAAAAAGGATTTTATAACCTTCTGATATAGGTTTATTTTTAATTCTTATAATATAAGCACTTTATTTGAAAAATCTAGCTATCATCTTATCAATTGATACATTTTATAAAGGAATACAAATTGATTTAAAAACTATTTAAATATGCATTGCCAAGGGATTTAATTTGAAATACCAAAATGTAAGCAAAATCATACAATCTGAAATATGCATAAACCATTAATCTAAATTTTATTTAATAATTTAAATTTAATAAAAATCAATAATACCAATTCAAATAGAAGTAATGTCATAAATATTGTAATGTTATGCTTAAGAAATTTGCTATCTTTATTCCAGTAATTTCTAATACTATGTAACTTAGAAATTTCAGCATATATTAAAATTGCTAGCCAAATTTTAAACTCTTTAATTGTTAAATCTTTTCATTTATACTATTTTCCTATATTTTTTAAATAAGCATATATATTGGTATTTTGAACTATTATTTTTATTTGTTTAAGAGAAAAATAAGACAAAAAATTAAATAAGGTGATAATAAATAAAATTAATATTTTCTAAACAAATTTATTGTAAATTTATATAAAGGTTTATCATGTTGAAAATTATTAAAAGAAGATAGAGGTAGAAGCTCAATTGTATTTTGATTATTTTAATTATTATGATCATAATCACAATCATAATCGCAATTACAACTATGATTCTGCTAGCTCTATTTTTATTGCTTCTGCCCTAGTACTCTCTTTAATTTGAATGTTATAAACACTTTTATTATCTGATTCTTGTTTATTATTATTAATAATGAATTACTTCATGAAAATTCAACAACATATAAATAATCTTTATCTTATTCATTAGAAGATGTTGTTTCCATAATAAAAATTAAAAAGAAAAAGATTTGTATTTGAATAATAAAAAAAAGGAGCAAATATTATAAAACCACAATCATCATTTTGCAAGCTATTAGTTCAGTTTTTATTTATTAATCAGCTAAATAATTAACTGAATTTGATGATTAGAATCTAGATCAATACATTTGCAAAATTATATATTGATTTGGAAAAATTTTATTGATGATCAATTTTTTTTTAAAAAACCATTTAAGAAATAATATATTGTATATATCTTTTTTGATTAAATTTTCTAAATAATATATAAAAATATTATAATTATTTTTAATAGATTATATATAAATGAAATTTTTGAAAATTTTTAATATAAAAACTTATCATTATTTTATTTTATATTAGTAAAAAAAAAAAACTATATTATAAATTATAAAATCCTAAAATTTTAAATTAAATTATTTTTATTAATATTTATATATACCTTTTTTTTTACTATAATATATATTTATTAAATTATTACTTATATAATTTTATTAAAGTTTTACTTTTATTATAATATTTTTTTTTTGTTTTGTTATTCAAAATGATTTATATGTTGAATTATTTACAATACAACATGCAATGATAAAAATGATAAACTTTTACTATTTAAAATAATTAATACAATATAATATAAGTAATAAATAAATCTAACGTTTATGATTTAAAATATACTTAACGATTTTAAATAAATCTTATCTGCCAAAACAAGTAATAAATATTTTAGTTACAAATATTTTTATTCTTGCAAGCTTGCAATAAGTTCTTTAAGTTGTTCTTCTAAAACTTCCCTTTTATTTCTCTCCTCAGCTAATTGAACTTCGAAATGAGATTTAACCTTATTGATTTCTTCATTAAACCATTTCTTTAATCGGAATTCAACATCGGATGAACTAGGAATTCCACCAAATTGATTAAATCGTGATGAAATTCCTTTAACACCTCCACTAATCGGCTTTGTATCAATGTTCGATGCAGTTGAAATTGTCGTTGTTTCCATGGATTCTGCAGGAGTTTCAATTGGTTGTTTCTTAGCAACAGGACGAAGTTGTATATTACCCCCCAAGGTTGGTAATTTGAATCCGCTTGGCTTAGCTGGTTTTTCTGGTTTAGGTGGCGTTGAAGGCGAAACAACTGGCTGAGGTTTTTGTTCTTCCTCACCTTTGGCCTAAATAAATAGCAAATTTTTGAAAGAAATAAATTATCTATTACCAATTTTATTTAAAAATTTTTTTAAAAAAATATTTTATGATATTAACCGATGCAACGGCCTCCAATAAGATCGCAGTTTGACTCTGATTAGCATTTTCCTTAGCACTATTGACACTAGGAGCTTTCCTATTTTTGATAGTAGGTCTGTCTTTTCCTAAATGGGATAACTTAGGTCCAGACGGCAAAGGTGGAAGTGGAAGCTGTGGTGGAGGTTTTTTCTCTTCAGGTTCTATTTCATGAATACCAGCAATACCATCCTCTTTTGTTTCAACAGCTTCTGTAATGCTATCTTTATCATCATTAACAACTTCTTCCTCTGAAATTTCTAAATTTTTATTATCAATTTTTTCTTCTACAATTATTTTTTCCGGTTTTTCAACATCTTCATCGATTTGTTCGTCTTCATCAATATTATATTCTGGTTCTTCGGATAAAGCTGTAGAAGAATCATAAGAAACTCTTCGGTCAATTTTAGGTGAAATGGGTTCTGTCGGAGAAGTTTCCTTCTTGGTTATATCTGATTTAGAGGCAGAAGATGACGACCTCTTAATTGGAGGAATGACAGGGGGTTTAGCTGGTGAAAAAGACTTGGGAATAGATGGTTGTTTGGTTAAAGGTGGTGGTGACTTTGGTGAATCTGACTGTCGAGGAGGAATTGTTGGATGTTCTTCATGAGGAATATCTATATTCGTAACTGAATTACTGTTTGTAGATATAGATTGAATGGGTGGCAAATCTGGTGAAACTACAGATGGAGGCCGTTTACTTGTCGTATTTTCATTTCCATCGTAACTTGAATTTCTTCGTGGTGAAGTTGGTGAAGTTGGTGAAGTTGGAACATTAACAGATCGTCTTCGAGGTGCATCAGCCTGAGACGTATCATACGTAGAGCGCCTATTAGATTTAGGGGGTGAAGACGTTTCATTGGTTGTACGCCTCATTAGAGGTGGAGAGACAGGTAATGTTGGAGAATCTTCTCCATAAATCTCGCATGTTTCATGAACATTTGGATGAATTAAAGATAAAGGTGAATCAGAAGAAACAAGAGTAGGTTCATGTGTAGAAGTTTCCTCTTGAGGGGCTGTAGCTTGGGTTTCGGAAGATTCATGACGTTTCGTTTCTTCAACATTTGATTCAATAAATTGTTCTGAAATTGGTTGGCTCTTATGTTGAACTTCTGCTGACTTAATTTCATTTACGTATGTAGAAGGAAATATTCCGATATGTCCTTGTTCATTTCTTCCCTTCCACCATCCATCTTCGTCAAGTTTTTCCAAAATTATCACGTGTGCACCTTCTATTAGTGAAATCTCGTCTGATAAAAAAAAATTTTTGTAAATTTTGTAAGTTACAAAGAATATCAATATAATAAATAATACATAATTTATAACCCATTCTATTTATTACCATCTCCATCGGCATCGTAACCATACAGAACTTCAGCTTTTGGTTCGACTATATAATAAATGCTATCAAGTTCAGCTCAAATAAAAGAAAAAAGTAAATGAAAAAAAAAAAATTATGAAAAACAAAAATACCTTTATTCGGTTTTGATGGCTTTCTTTTAGGTGGTAAATGAGGTAATAGAGGATGCTATATTGAACAATATTTCAAAATTAGCTAAATTATTAAATTATAAGTATCGATGACATACATCGAATTTTGTAATCTGCACGCGCTATTATAAGATTAACACGATGGTAACAAAAATTTTGGATAATTTTTGCCGGTAATAAATTACAAAAAAATTGAATCTCATTGTAGTAAAATGAAGGTTACACGAAGATTTAGGTAAATTTTCTATGAATTAAGTATACTTACAGATGGTGTGGAAGCTTTCCTTAAAACTGGAGCTGAGGCGATTGCATGTTTTTCTTCGGATCCTGAGGAATTTTCTGAGCTTTGTTGATTACGCTTTTTTAGTCCAATTGTAATACCCCCTGAAAACAAACTACCAAGACCACCTGGCTTGACTCCATATTTATTTAATGTCTTTTTCTTTTTACCTGTATTTAAAAGAACGATTAGATACTATATTTTTCAAAAAAAAAATTATTTAATAAATTTAATTACCATCTTGATGTTCAGCATCATCACCATCTTCAACTGGTTTACTCTGCACTTCAATTAATTTGACATGCTACCATAAATTAAAGATATGAAAAAAATTATTATGGTAGTTGAATACGCGTTTGATCAGCATTTGCTTAAATTTTTTTTTTTTGAAAGACTCACATTCGAAGGAAAAGTGCCAATCTTGCCGTTCAAGTCACCTTTCCACCATCCCTCATCACCTTGTTCTAAAACGGTTACAACAGCGCCCTTATCAAGTGATAATTCATCCGATTCTCGTGCTTCATAATCATATTCTACTCTAGCAAGCTTGGGCTCTTTAATAAAAGAGGATCAGTAATTAAATATTTACTTATTATTTAAATCGAATAAAATGCTTAATGATAGTACCACTGTGTTTAACTTCCGGTTTCTCTCCTTCAGTTTCTTCTATGACCATAGTGTCCTCTACGATCTCTTCTGCCTAAATTACGCAAAGCTTATTATTAATATATATAATAGTCTTGTCAAAAGTAAAAGGGTGCCCAAAAATATTTAAACAAAAAAATATATTGTATTTTTAGCTTTAAATACCTTGGAAATTCCTTCAGAGGCCATTTGAATTTTTTTTTTTTTAGCTTACTCTTAACTATAAACCAACGAAAAAAAAAGCATATAGTTTATGTCTTATTGTATGTCTTTCAAAGAGAATTTTGAAGCTATGGTGATGAAAAATTAATGAAACGAAACAACACGAAGACACTGCATCGAATTCTTGTTTTATATAATATCTATTGTCCGACCATAATGAAACTTGGTCACACGTGTCATGTGGTGGCACTAGGCATGCTGGTGTAAAAAAGTGCGACCAAAAAACTTTTTGGAAAAACCTCATTTTAAAGATCAAATTATTACCAATATTATTGTAATATTTTTTTCTTACTACAAATATTTCAAAATATTATAAAAAGGCAAAAAGCCGAATTCAATATGTTTTCTAATTGGCAATCATACATACATCAATTTGTAAACAAGAAAATAATCATAACATCTCTTTAAAACTTCAATAAACGCAAAGATATTTCAACAAATAAACAACTTGTATAAATTCATTATTGTTATAATTAACTATATATATTGTGTATTTTAATACATCGTATTGAATATATCACATATTTAAGACAGATGTAGTTGAAAATTGATAGCTTTTTTATTTATTCTTTCTTAAGGTGGCAATTTCTGATTGTACAATAAAACGTCGCTATTTTTTATAAAATATTGATTAATTTTAAATGCATCTATAAATAAACAACATAAGAATTTTAACACATACTTGTTTCTTCAACTTTAATAATTTAAATCTGTCAAAGTCAGTCAATGCAGCTCTCCTTGTACGATTATCTAATTTCTTGGCCCATGTTGATTTATTCCATTTAATCAAAATATCTTCTTTATCAAAATATTTCTTGATTACTTTGGAGCCAGCTCCCCTAGGGAAACCTCTGACTACTAGATCTGTGAGTGTCATATCACGGAAAGCATGAGCTTGTCGGGCTACACCAGTGGATGGACCATCGATAAGTGCCTATAAAATTTCGATAATTGAAGCAATTAATTATTTAATATTTCAAACGAGAATGTAAAAACAAATCAATTGCATTAATTGTATTAATTGCATTTTAAGCTATTCGATCATTATATTGACTTACCCTGTTGTGGTCAATTATTTCAACGATGACGGCGAGCTTTCCAGCGTCTTCGCCAGAGTCGATAAAGACCACTCGACCAACTTCGACTAAACGTTTGAAGGCACGGTTTTCCTATCATAAATATAACGAAAAATCAAATTAATTTAATAATAATTATTATTGGTTTATAAAAGTGAGCCCATATAGTTATTTGTAGATAGTAAATCAAGAACTAATAAATATCAACTTACCGTCATTCTTTTTTTTTATAATTCTTTTTGATGCGAAGAGGATTCGAAAGAGGAAGAAACAAATCCTTTGATGAAAAAATTTTTTTAATACCAAAGAAACCATTCTGATTGGTTGAAATATGACACACGATCATGTGATTGATTTCCATCTATAAATAAAAAAGTTTACATAAAATTAGCACTTAAAAATTTTTTTTTAATGTCTGAATTCAGACATTTCATACATTGTGATTTATACAACTGATTATAATATAAACTATAATAATTTTTAATACCATTTATTGTAAAATCATTTATATTTAAATTTCATTTTTTTATTTTACATGATTTTAACATATTTTTATAAAAAAATTATTAGCCAGAAATTCTTATTGAAAGATAGCTAAATATTTATGCATAAGTAAAGAATTTATATATAATAAATCAATTTTAAAGATTCAGATGATATGAAATTATATAAAAATAAATATCTGAATTCAGATATTGAAAATTAAATTTTTAAAGAATGGTTAGCGAATTATAAAATTTATAATATTTAAAATAAATATTTAAAAAGAAAATTTTTAATATATTATAAAGTTGAATTTTTCAAAATTAAAAATATTATTTGTATCTTATATTAAAAAGAAATTTATTAACTTATTTATTATATAAATACTTAATAATAATAAAAAAAAAAATAGCAGATTACTTTATATATAAAATATGATTAATAAAGTCAATATAAATATAATTTAAAAAAAAGGATTATTATATAACTATATGAAAGGTATGATATTAAAATTCATATTTAAATCATATGATTTACTGTTTTATAACCTAATTTTAATAGCATATGATCTATATTATCTAATAATCTTTATAAAATATAAGTTTATATAAAAAACTTATTATAAATTAATTAATAATATAAAGATATTTTATACTTACATAATTTAAATAAAAAAAGAATTTTACTAATATGATTTATAAGTAAAATAAAATATTAATTTAAAAAAATTTTTTTAGAGTTTTTTTTTTGTAATATTTAAAATAATTTAATATTAAAAGTATTTTTTTAAATTGTAAAAATTTATAAACAAATTTGTTTATTTATTTATTATAAAACTTTTTTTAATTTATTTATATAATTTAAAAATTTTTTTTATTATAATAATTTTATAATATATTTAATTTTATGAAAATTATAAAAAAAATCAATAAAATCAATATTAATTTTTTATTAATTATAATAAAATTCTTATAAGTTTTAAAATAATTTTTTAGTTAATAATAAAATAACTACTAAAGATTCTATTTATGTGATAAACTGTTAATTAAATCTACATAATTATTAATAAAATTATAAATATTTGTTGTTTAATTTTTGATAAATAATAATATAATATTATTTAATAAGATTTTTTATATTTTTATATTTTTATTCTACCAGACTTTTGTTAATAAATGATATTTAATAGTTCTTAAATTTTAACTTTTAATATTATTAAGTTTTAAAAATAAATATTTTTATATAAGAAATTTTGAGGATTAATTGATAAAAAAAATTTTTTTGATTATTGTAAATCATTATTAAAAAAAGCTAATAATTAAATAATTAAACAAATTTTATTTGTTTTTAAATTCTAAATGTTATATAAGAAAAGCTTTAAATCTAAAATTTTTTCTTTTTAATTGTGATAAGAATAGTCAGTCAAAATAAAATATTAATAATGTTGTAAGATTATTTTAAAAAGAAAATATAATAAAGTAAATGATTAGCATGTTTCATTAAATTGATTTATTAGAGAAATTACACAAATAATTATACAGAATTGATCTACTGGATGATCTACAAATTAATTTGCATATATAATATTATAAATGTTAGAAATGTTAGAAATATTAGAAATGTCAAGAATGTCAAGAATGTTATGCGTTTTTTATAGATTTGATATACAGTCAACCCTCTCTACTGTCACACTTCTCGAGACCAAAAATAAAAGGTGTGACTATAGTGAAAAGTGACTATATAGAAGGATTTTTATAGTATTACTAAGTATTAGTTCCAAAATGATATGACTATAATAACATTGTGATTATAGAAGGGTTTTTTTATATAGTGTTAATAGGAACTGGTTTTTATGAAAGGTGTGCTTATAACAGAGGATTTATATGATATGATTGTATAGGGAGTAACTATAAAGGGGGTCGACTGTACACTGAAACGGAGTCATCTAGCTATAAGACTGAATCAGAGAATGAAGATAGTTATAATAATAATATGACTCCTCTGATGATTATAGGTACTCTGACTAGTTCAGAACAGTGATTACCAGCTCAGAAGAATTTGCTGATCTATGCACAGTGTCTGTCTCTTTTTGAATGATTGAGAAAAAAGTGAAAGGAATTTAAAAAAATTTTCAATAAAGAATTCAAGCTAAAAATTGCTATAATTTGTATTAAATATATTTTTCGTGGGATATAGAGATATTGTGAATAAAAAAGTGAGACCTAAAGTCCCACTTAGATAAAATGCATTTAAATAAATCACATTCTATATGAAGGTATTATCGAATATGCAATCTGAACTTGATTCATTGAAATAACGCGTCGTCAAGCTTCTGGTTGAAAATGCTGAGATTAAAGCCAAAAATGCTGAGGTTAAAGCTGAAAATGCTAAATTAAGGCAGGTTATGGAAGAGAATGAGGCCAGATTTGTAAAACTAGAGCAGAGCAATAAAGAAAAGGCTGAGCTCATTGTAGAGTTAAATTGTAATGTTGAAAAAATCAAGCAGGAGCAAATTGCTATTAATGTTTCAGTGCAAGACGGGATATCTGTAGTGAAATCTCCCACTCATTTAGAATTACAGGTAACTTTCTAATCATCTATTTTACCACCTATTGAGGGTAACTCTGAGAATAGCTCTGATGTAACTCAACAACTCAACCCACTCATGCAGGTCTAAATTATTAGAGAATAGATAGACCGATGAATTCTTGATTTCAGTAAGTAAGAAAGAAGTTAGTGATATGATGAGACAACGTAATAAAGAGAAAAAACTTTTACGTAGATTAACACATTAAAGCCAAGATCAGGATGAGCCTTTAATTTCCCAGAATAATTCCTCTATGCTAGAAGATTCTGCAAAAACTGAAACCAATATAAGTAGTTTGCAATTATCAATCAAATTGAGTGATTGTAGAGCAGGAGAAACTCAAGTACTACCCAAGGATACAAATGTTTCTCATGATTATTTAGTAGCCCAAGATTTTATACAAGAAGTGTCTTTGGAGTTGATAGATGAAGATAATATCCAAATTATTGATAGAAATCAAGAGCTTACAACTGATATGATAATAGAAGTTGAGCTTGCTCATCTATTTCTAGAAGTAAGTATGAAGGGAAGAATACTATATATGTGAAGCAAAAAGAGATTTCATATCGCTATTCATATAGAAAAAAGTTCGAAAAGGCGTTTAAGAAATTATTGCCAAAGATAATGTTTTAGACCAGATGGCAAGAAAACAATTATTCCAGAATATAATAAAGCATTTTTCTGGAATAACATTAGAAACTTTATGTAAAAGAATCCAAAGAGCCATAAAGTTTTACAAACTGTTTGAAAAGATAGGAGTAGATAAAATTAAGAATATCAAATCTTACAGTACGGATTCTATTTTAAAGTTTACTATGCCTCAAGTCCAAATTATTCTGAATTATTTCAGTGGATCTGGCTATGTTGATACAGAGCTAAAAAAGCCTAACTCATATTATGGATGCAAAAATGTAGAAAAAGTGAGACCTAAAGTCCCACTTGAGAAAAGCCAACGGTATGTTCTAAAAAAAATTATCAGATGTTAGGATAAATACACCACCCATTTCTCAAACTTCAAAAACCAATCAGACTAATGCATTGGAGATGCAAGAGAAATGCTTGGATTCAGTTGAAGTAAGTACATCAGCAAATATATCTTTTTTCAATCAATCTAATCCAACTTATGACTGCACCTATTTTCGCAACAAGACATTGGATCAATATCCTAAATTATATAGAGAATTTAGTAGTGAAGATTTCAATTATTATGGAATTAATGATGAGACATTATATCCATTATGCAAGTTAGGTGATGGTAGGTATAGAAGGTAGATATACATCTGGATCTTATTTTATTAAATGTGAATAGTGTGAAATTGAGATAACTGTATAGTCTGACCAGAGGCACTTCACATTACCCTATATTTGCTTACACTTCATTATGTGATATTTTTTTACAGGTCAACTACTACCTAATAAATTTAAATTGATTCATATAAAAAGCAACATGACCAAGTCTGATAAAATATTAACTCCCGAATATCTGGACTGGCATGCCAAATTAGGTGGGTTACCAAGCGTTTTGATGGATAAGATTCGTATCAAATTATACAAAAGATATAAAAAAGAAACTGGATGTGAACCATGGCAATTATCAGAAGCTG
>CAMKVN010003102.1:0-11395 GCA_946474995.1 Funneliformis geosporum
ATTAATATTTTATATATTTTTTTATTAATTAATATATACTATTAATATAATTAATTATAACAGAAATATTAAAATAATTTCATTTGTTCCTAGTTATACTAAAAAAATTTTAATTAAAAATATTTTTCTATATCTTCATTTTCTTGATTTTTTCTTTAAAAGTATCTAAATATTTTTAATCAAATAAGATCTGAGCTATATAAAGGTCAAAAAAAAATTTAACTTGTAAGTTAAATTTCTTAGTCTTCTTAAACATCATAAAATTTATGTTTTAGATCATTATTTTACTAAAAAATCATTAATGATCTAGTAATTTATTTATATAATTATAATGATATTTTGTATATACATGCCATGGTAATTATCTTAATTAAGTATATATGTAATACATAATTATGATAATTAATTACCATTTTTTTTAAAATAAACATAATTGCAAAATTAATTACAGGGGTGATAATTAATTACGGAAAACATAATTATTACAGGAGTGGTAATTAAAACTTATAGACATAATTAATTACATAAATAGTAATTAATTTTGGGAAATGTTAATATCATTTTTAGCTTTAATTTAAGTTTGAATTTATTTTGTATAACTTTTATGCATAAAGACGCATAATTTCTTTTATGATATTCGTCATATAATGTGTAATTAATATCAAAATATACATTAAATTCAATTTATTTAAAAATTGGAATAATAAAAAACTCTTTCCCCTATTTTACAAAACCAAAATTTTCATAAAAAAATAAAAAATTTAAAAGTTCATTTTTAACAAAAAAATAATTAATAAACCCAGTATAAAGAAGATTATTTTGTTTATACCCTAACTTCTTACTTAAGCGAGAGAGTTATGACATATAAAAGCATCATGAAACAAAAAAACAGTGACCCTAAATTTGTTTCATATGTTACTCCAAAAGCTCCAAAGGAAGCTACTAGTTCTACTCCAGCTCCTTCGTCTTTTTTAACCTCAACTTCAGTTCTCATAAACCTTGATTTAGAAATTGTCCAAAAAGTTTTTGGCTCACTACCAAATAAAGAAATTGGTTGGAAGTTTTTGGCATATTTAAAATTGCTACCCCCAACAAAATTTCACCAGTTATTCTGCATTCGAATATCAACAATAATAATAACATAAAAGTTAATAATATCTCTGAAAACACTTCTTCATCTAAAGATAGGTCAAAACTTTTGGACCCTGACAAATATCTTGAAGACGATGATATAGAAGAAGACTTAAAAGATTTCACCATTATTACAAAAGCTACTACCTTTGCAGTTACTAGTAATATTAAGTTTACACCTAAAGAAAAGAATAACAGCAAAATTATTCTTGCCATCAATAATGATTTTGCTCAAAATGATGATTTTAGAGGAGTTTAGTTCGTCATATCAATTTGACGCGTTCAGTAATTATCTTCTTTGAAATATCAGATACAGCTACCGTAGCTTTATAAATGACTATTCCTGATCTTAAGATCAATACCTTCTGTGATTTCTCTCAATACAAAGCTGATATGCAATTTAACAAAAGGATTATTCATGTTACTGATATTTCATTACAAATGAAACCTGCTAATATCAAACAAGATTTTGCCAAATATAGAACTGTACTGATTTTAAAATGACAGTAAGAGGTATATGGCAATATGCTTATATTACTTACGAAAATCCTAAATATATTGAACTATTTTATCAAGTATGAAGTTGTTTCGTCCAAAATGATTCTGTTCGTATCAATCCTTGCACTTTGTCTTCAGAAGAAATTAAATATAGGAATACACATCGTATCAAATTAACAAATCTTCCTTTTGGTATCTCTGCAAGATATCTTCATGATATCATTCTTGCTACTAAAGCCAGAGCTAGTTATATTCCTAGATCTAACAACTATAAGCCTCGTCCCTTTGTTATTTTACACTTTGAAAATGAGGAAGCTCTCAACCATGCAACTCAACAAAATTTTGCTTTTGGTAATAATCAACTGATGTGGTGTTCTCCTGATATTAGAAGCTGTCATAAATGTAACGATCTAGCTCATCTTATTATGAAATGCCTTTTTTACAAAAATCAGTTACACCAAATGACAGTAAAGAACCTATTAAACCAAAGACACCCACTCAAAATAATTCAATGCAAAGACTTTACAACAAATTTAAACCTGCCGGCTTTAGAAAATTTGTGGATTCTAATAGATCCAATCATTTTTCAAAATCTTATTCTGAGTCCATAAAAAATAAAAAGATTTTATCACCTCCATCACTAATAGATATTATTAAACCAACTGTAAAAGATTCTGTTCATAATCCTAATAATAATATCAATAACAAACTCGACTAAATTCTTTCCATTCTCTCCAATATGAAAAAGATATGAATGATCTAAATGCTAGAATTGTCAAGTTAGAATCCTTTCAAGCCTTTTCTCATATCAAGGACCCCGAGATCCCATTACCCATTGTCAATAAAGGGAAAGATCCTATCATTATCACACCTACCTCTTCTTTACTTTCAAGATCACAAGATACACCTAACAAAAGATCTCGCATTGCTGGATTATCAAGTGATGAGTCTTTAACCTCACAAACTGTGCCTCTAAAACCTGATCTAATTAATATGATCAATGAATAAGCTGCCATTATAATTGAACAAAAAAGGCAAATAGATTTAATGTTCAAACAGATTGAACAGTTTACGCTTGATGCAAACCCACCTCATTTCTAGATATACCTTGCATTATACATCCATTAATGATTAATATAACGAATAATATTCTATTACCTAAAATGTCTCTACAAATTTAATTAATAATAATAATCAATGTCTTCCTACTAATAATAATACTCCCCTTTCTCATAATTTACTTTCATCACGTAACCAACTCGCTCTCATTATAGACAACGATTTAGAAAATTCACATAATGATGATAGAAATTTAATTTTAAATAGAAATACTCTTACCTTTGCTATTCATAATGTACATTCTCTTCATGATGATGTTAAAAATAACAAGATACTAGATACTTTTCACCAAAAGAACGTTTAACTTTTGTTGCTTTATCGTAAACTTAGCATCAATTTTCACAATTCTTTAGATGTTCTTCTATCTTTTTTTGATATTTTGTGGAGTTCTGTCTCTAATAAGTTCTCAGGTGTTGGTTTACTTATCAGCAAATCCTGGTCAAAGCATATTGCTAAAAAATTCTTGGATAATGATCGGTATATTTATGTTGATCTTTACTTAAAAGGAAATATAAAACTAAGAGTTTTCTCAGTTTATATCTGTGCCACTGAATCTAAAGAAAGAAAAGTCCTACAAACAACATTATTATGACTTATAGACAATTAGTCTTCAGTCTGATTTTCACATTATCATTATGAGCGATTTTAATGTAGATCTAATCAAATTATAATACCTCATTGATTCTGGTAAAACTATTCCTTGGAAGTATGATCTCGTATATGGTCTTATACTTAGAAACTTCTTGAACTTGTATGACATTTGTCATGATACACCCTTAACTACGTACAAAAAATTGAATACTTCTAGTCGAATAGATGTAATCTTTGCTTCTCAGAATCTTATTTCTGATTTTCTTTACTGTAATATAATTCATTCGTATCTCTATAATTCAGATTATGAGATTGTTATTGCTTACTTTTCTGATATACAGTATGAATCTTAAGCTCGTTCAAGGATCAATAATACTAAAAGAAAGGTTCCTTTTCTTAAATCCATGAATTTCTCAAATTGGATAAGAGTTGCTGAATATTCTAATACCTATTATAACAACTACCACTTTGATCATTTGAAAGATCTTAAACCCAACCACATCAATATGAATAATCTGTGAATGGAATTAAAACAAGACGTATTAGCCATTAGTAATTCCAAAATCCCTCATAAATGGATTATTTCTTCACAAGACCGTGCACCTAAACCAAAAGAACTATCTAAATATTATTTTTCACTTACTAAAATTGAAAGATTCTTTTAAAATTCTGTTCTAAAAAAATATTAGAATGTATATGGCCTATTGGTAATGAATGGAAGTGTGATCTAAATACAGTCAAACCTTGATATAGCGAACCCTTGATATAGCGAATTTTTAAATCAAATATATTAAAATTACCTTTACTATAGTGAACTAGCCAATTAAATTCTTTAAAAAATTCGTTATAAGCTTATAACAAAGTTGATATCCAGATCCTAGAATTCGTTATATCAAGAGTTCACTGTACTATTGCTACTATTATCAAAGATATTTTATATTCTTTGGACCCCTTGCCTCTTTTTATTAATTTATCAAATGTTAGAAATATCAAAAAATCTCTTAATAGCATCTATAAAGTATTATATAAGCTTACCAAAATTGATGCGAAGAAGAATACTGATGCACAGATTAAAACACTCATTGAAAAAAAATGCGATCAATTACAATCTTAACCTAATCGAATGATTGATTCTATTTTATAAAGGAAAAAAAGGAAAATTACTTTGGACCGTATTTTTATCAATCATGATGATGACTCTAAACGTTTCACCTTAGATTCTGATGAAATTAAAAAGTTGCAATCAATCACTTCCAAAATAATGCTTTACCATCAATGCTTCCAAGATCTTTAGATAGTAGATAGACCTCATAATATCAACCAAAGGAATATATATCTGATATCATATACAATAATCTCATGCAACCTCCTACCTATAATGAATAGTGCTCTATTCTTTCACGTTTAGCAAAAGACAAAGCTGCTAGACTTTCAAGTATACATAATAAGATGTTTCAACATTTGGGCGATAAATTCAAATATTTGGTTTAGCAATTAATCTGCATGTATTTCATTATTGATGACACTCCTAGTGAATAGAAAATTGCACATATATATCTAATTCTCAAACCAATGGAATAGGAATGTGATATTACAAAGACTCATCTAATTACATTATACGAAAAGCATTTATCAAAATAATTACAAATCAGCTCTCAAATATTCTCGCCAAATACCATGTCCTGAAAGGTAACAATTTTGCTGGCTTACCTGAAGATTCTATAGAAAAACCAATCAAAATTATAAATATGTTATTAGAAGATACCAATGAAAACAAAAAAGAGTTATGGATTTTATTGCAAGATCTCTCAAAAGCTTATGATCATATAGATCTCAAATTTCTTCATCTCACTTTACAATGAATTAAGATTCCCACTAAATGCATAGATTTAATTATCAATCTCTTCACCAATAGAAAAAATGCTATTTTTACAACTAATAAACTTATCGATTATTATGATGTTAAAATTGGTATTGATTAAGGAGAGGTTATTTCTCCATTACTATGGTGCATCTACCTTGATCCAATTTTGTTTGAAGTTGATACTTTAAACAAAAGATACAACAACTCACATACATGGATTAACAACATCATCAGTAACACTATTACAACTCTTTCAGAATCCATTTCCTCTTTAGCTTTCATGGATGATACTAATTGAATTGCTGATTCTCAATGTAACTTAGAAGAGATTTTTGCAATAGCAGATGACTTTTACAACTTAACTAGAGCTACTTTAAATAAATCAAATCTAAGCTTATTATAACAAAATCATTCGCATCTCAATCCATCAACATCAATTTTGGTTCTTCTGACGTTACTATTATACCTGAACAAAAATTCTGTATGATTTTTAGGAATTTGAATTAACCATTCAAACTCTCAAACTTATGTCAAAACTCAAACCCAAAAAGATATTAACAATTTTGCAGCAGTCATGAAACCCAAACCCCTCACAGATAAATAAATTGCATACATAATTAATGCTGTTCTTTATCCACTCTTAGAATATAGATTACAATGCACACCTCTTTCTGAATGTGAATGTAATGTTTACTTTAGTTCTATTAGAAC
The DNA here is from genome assembly GCA_946474995.1 of Funneliformis geosporum. Taxonomy (NCBI): domain Eukaryota; kingdom Fungi; phylum Glomeromycota; class Glomeromycetes; order Glomerales; family Glomeraceae; genus Funneliformis; species Funneliformis geosporum. The sequence goes on from CAMKVN010003102.1 coordinate 5,915, forward strand.
TCTTTTTAAATGAAAGTCTAATTTTGCTATCACAATTCCAACTGCCATTTTAAATAGCAACAAATATTATAACCTACACGATCTTTGGTCCCTTCAAATCAAATCCTTCACAATTACTCTCCTTAACCAATTCAATTTGACAGGTCTTTATTTCAATGTATCTTCAATTCGCCTCTTCCAACCACAATCACTTAATCTTCAACCTTCATCTCTACTTCATTTATGAAAATATCCTTACAACCGTTCTTCTCACAAAAATCTAATTGGCGCTCAGCTTAGCATCATTAATACCATTGCTTTTAGTTTCAAATCTATTGTCAAAGATTTTTTGAGTAACCATATTATAGGAGGAATATATTCATTCTACTAATTAATTTCTTTTGCTACTTTCAGACACAATTTTAATATTATTAAAAAGCTACAACTATATTAAGGCACTGACATATATTAGCTAATATAATTTTAATATAAGCACCTACCCCTCACCCTCAGGTAAGATGATCACGTGTTGCCAATTATTTACATTTTTAGATTCATAAGTTAAAAGTAAATCAAAGAAATATAAATGATAAAAAAAAATTTCAATTTGTAAAATTTTTTAAATTTAATCTTTTTTTATTTCAAATAAAATATTAAAAACATTCAAGCAACTTATTTTTATAAAATTTGAAATATTAGTTTTTTTAAATATATAAAAAAAGCTTTGATAAGCCATATGCTACAGGATGTTGCAGGATGCTGCAGGAGACTTTATTTCGCAATTTTTACTCAAATTAGTATAATTAAATTCGAATTGAAGCCAATTAGTTTTAAAATCTACTTAATAATACCATAATTTGAATCAAACCCTTATTTTGCGTATTTTTTAAAATTAACTTGCTGCAAAACTTTTACGCATTGTATTCGGCTTTCTATTTCATGTCTACAAAAACTTTTTACACAAAATACATTAATCTTTTATTTCAAATATTAAGTATGAGTTGATAAACCTTTTTATTTAATCCTAAGTTTAATAAAAAGCCAATATATAACTCACCAACAAATAAATATCAGGAGTTTTCCAATGCTTATATATATAGTCTTATGGTAAAGACAGGAAATAGTACCCCAGATCACGCTGTTGTTTGTCGTGAAGCATCACAAGAATAGAATAAGATTAAAAGCAAAAGTGTAACAGAAATTGATGATATAATCAGAAAATACTTGACCACTCAATTTAATCTATATAATATATAAACAATGAGATCAAGTTATCCTCCTATGTCTAGAGAAGAACCAACACCTCCCCTTTCTACTATTCATTCAGTAAAACCTATACCAGAAATCCTTATTAATGCAACAACTCAACAAAAGGTAGCAAGTAAAATAACAGTAGCTGAAAAAAACTTATTGAATCTGAGCAAATATACAATATTACAACCGATTCTCAACTACGCCATGATATGTATGAGAAAATAGTAAACCTTCAAGCTCAAATTAAATCAAATCAGAACAGGATTCTCAGATTAAAAAAGAATGCAAAATACGTTCAAAATTATAAAGAAAAAAAAACAGAAAATACTTGCTAAAAATCAGGAGGTTATACAATATGATAACCCGGTCGTCTATCCCTTTTTTTCAAACATTCAGAATTACATGACAATATTCATGATTCAGTCGAGTTCGGTTAAGCTAATGAGAAACAACGAAGAGAAAGTGGTGAAAGTTCAGATTATCAAAAATTTGCGTAAAAACCTTGAGGGGAAATATAATGTCTATATGATATGAACAACATTAAATAATTATCTGTTGCCACGCCAATAGAATTCCATTGCTGTGAGAGTTAATCATCATCCAGTATAGATCGCAGTAGATGGGGTTTCACAAACAGAAACACGTGATCATGCTGATAATCATTATTGCCTTGCATCTGTTAAATGTACAAGACAATTTGCAACTATCTTTGCTGATATGTCAGTTGTTATCTCCCAAGATGACAAGGCAAAGATAAGTCTTGGGATACCTGCTGTAGGCCGGACCTTTCAAATATTGCAGTCAATTCACGAGCCTGTTCGTGTGACTGATCACGATTTTCCTGTAGGGTATGGGCAAAAGTTAATTCTATCAGTTTATCTTATAATCAAACTGAATGATTCAAATGATGAACTACGAACAGGCCAACTTGCCATTTTTGTATGGTGCCAATAGTCCTTTGGTACATCCTCTCTCATATATATGCAAGACCTCGAAAACCTCACTTTAAATACCCAATATGATAGACCAGCAGAGAAATTCGACCAATCTGGATTTTATTAGTAAACAGAGGACCAGATGAGAATCTGAGACATTTAAAAAATATCAAGACATATTGCCATCTTTTTCAAAAATTTAATTTGGATTACCTGACTGTACAGATACACGCTTCAGAGCATTCTAGGTATAATCTGGTCAAAAGAGATATGGTGACGCTATCTGGTAAGCTAGCAGGTATCGTATTATCAATTGATCACTTTGGAAAGCATTTAAATATGCAAGGTAATGTGATTGATCCAGAGTTAGCTCTTTAAAATTATCAATATGTTGGAGAAGCTCTTTATGATATTTGGTGTTATGATTTGATTTTTGGAAAAAGCGTAGATGCTTGGTATGTTGAAGAATTTGTCAATCCATTTGAAAACCTACAACGAAAAAGACAAGAAAAACAAAAAGAGAAACAACAAAAAGAAAATAAAAATGACTTAGCTGATTGCTTTGTATCATAGTCATTGATTGAAAACCATTGTAATCTAGGCCAGTATTCGTTCGATATTAAACGATGTATGAATACAAGTTGTTGTGGTCCACCTCATACAAAAGAAACTATGGAATTCCTTCGATCAAACAATGGCTTCTTACCTTCTATCATCAAAGCTAAAGATAGACACTTTACCAATCCAATACACCTTCTTGAATATTATGATTTCTTGAAAATTCCTGGCTACGATTTCCATTGCCTATTTCTTGATAAAACAACATATTTGCATCTTTATTGTTCTGAATGTAATAAATATTTTCCAACGCTTACTTTTCTGATAAACCACAAGTAAATAGTACATCCTACCAAGCGTGAACGGCCAAAGGAAAAGGTAAAGGCCAAAACTCCTCAACTCTTGACGATTTCTCTGTTCTCCTATCATAACAACAAGAAATAATGCAGAAATGCGTTTGAGAGAATGCATATCAGATCAAGATTGATGATTGATAAGATCAGTTTGTGTAATATATATTTGATACAGCGATAGTATTAATAAAAAATTTTTAAATAAGATACTAAGCCACTATTATCACATGATTTATAAGTTATGTAAAATCTAAAATTCTTTGCTACTTTCCCACCCCTTAAAATATTAGCTAATATATATCAGCGCCCTTATTTGGATCAATTTATCTCATTAGATAGTTGTCATCTTCTCAACTGAAAAGATGTTAAAATTCACCTTCCTATTTCATTATCAAAATCTGCTAGAATCGATTCTTCTTTTTTAGATAGACTTATTTTTAATCTAGTTGTTCTTAATCCTTTAGATAGATCTCTTAAATTAGAATATAGATTAGATGATAACTCTTCTTATATTTTACTTTACGATTTAGATATCAACCCTTCCAATACTAAAAGAGAATATGTCACCTTTTGGAATTCGCTCATTAATACCAGTATTTATTGGCAAATTACTAGAAAACACCTACATATTAAGATAGCTGATATACACCACTTCAATTTAATCACTAATAACATGGGACTGAAAAGTCTTGTTAAGTATCCTGGTTGCTCCTTTAATAGTAAAAAATGCATGTCTAAAGTTCTATTTCAAAATATTGTTAAAATAGATATTATAGGCAAAAACAACATCAGAAAATTACGTTGAAAAACTCTCCTTGTTTATCTTCATTTGAACTCACCTTTGGTGTAAAACATAAAGCTTCCTTGACCACTCCTTTACCTCAACTAAATAGATTTATCCCATCACTAATATCTCAACTTATCAACGAATCACAATATATTGTTCATCTTTCAGAGATAGCTCTTTTACTCTCTTTTGCTCTTTCTATATTATTTTATACAGATGGCTCTTTAATACATTTTACTTCTAATAATTGTAGAATAGGAATAGGTTGGATATGTTTGAATCAACAACAATCCTTCTGTTTCTCTGTAACTAATTGGGTTTCATCAACTAGAGCTGAAATCTTTGCACTTCTCACTGCATTGATTGTTTCTCCCAAAATTCTAAAGTCACTTTATTTACTAATAGTATGGCTACTATTCATGGCTTTAGCTCTTATATCTCTAATAACAATCTTTCTATTCGAACATTTGAAAAAGTGTCTAATTACACTCTCTGAAAGACTATCAAATTTATTGTAGATCAATCAAACTTCAGTGTTACATTCATTAAGGTCAAAGGACACTGTGGTGATATTTATAATAATATTGCTGATAATCTAGCCAAATTAGAAATACAATACCCAGAAATTTTATCAACTATCTTAAAGTCCCCTTTATTACGTATTTATTTCAATTTAATGACATTATAATTGAATCATCAGTGAAACACTTTACTAAAAATATTTTTGCTGCTACTGCAGTCTCAAATATCATTAACTTGCATAGAAATGATGATCTCAAATCCTTAACAAGACAGGTAAAAGTTTATTGAACGACAATATGGTTTATCTTTATGTTAGATCAGGCTACATATTCAACTTCCTTTCAGCAATGGAAACTTTTATTTCTTCATAATGAAGATATTCTTAAAAGAATTGCCTACACTTTCTAGATTAGAAAAACTGAGATCAGATTTGTATAAAAACTGGAACTGGGTTGGATGCAATCTAACTACTAAGACAGCTGATCATTTATAATCATGTAATGCCTATTCTTCGAAACTTAAGACTATCATCTCTGACATAAAGTCTTAAGTTATAACCTTGATTTCAAAATGCTGTTCTCCTTCTCTTTTCACCTTAATCTCTTTACCAGTAGAGCTACTCCTAAATAAACATTTTGCATATCTTTCAGATAGAATTAGTTCATTTCTACCTATTATTCAGGAAAAATTATCTTCTGTTTTATTTGATGATCTCACAAATCTGATTGGATCTTCTAAAAAGCCAATAGGATTCTCACAACTGCAAAGCATAATAGACATTCGTTATATCACCTGGTGATAAAATCAAATGTCGATTTTTTTTATATTGTATAATATTTGATGTCAATCGATTTAAAGTAATAAAAAAAAGATGCGATTTTTTTCAAAATCTAATTTATCATTATGCAGTTTTTTTTGCATTAATATATTGTTCGTTCTTTTCTTTACATTTGGGTAAAAAATGATCTGGTGATCTTTGCTCTAGTGAAACTTAGATGAGAGCCGAAGTTTTAAGATTTTATTAATTAATATATGTATATTAAAATATATTTTACCAAGTTTTTATAAATTCTAAAGCCTTTTTAAAGTCTAC
>CAMKVN010003103.1:0-11395 GCA_946474995.1 Funneliformis geosporum
AAACTATAAATGTAATAAATGTAATAAATAAATACCGGTAATTTTAATTTTAATTTTTGAAATTACATAATCACATACAGTCTGGTGCAAAAGTCTTTGGACAAATATTTTTTAACATAACTTCATAACTACTGCGCCAAATCATATGATAAAATATTCATTCGAAAGCCAAAAAGCAGGAGAATTTATTAAAAAAAAATTTAATAGGGAATACGTTCCCCATTTTTTTCAATTATAAGCTTACATCTCTCCTTCATTGAACGAACTAAACTTTTAATAATGTCCTGTGGAATTTTTGATCATTCGTCCTTCATAAAATTTTCCAAATCCCCAATATTTTGTGGCTGCCGCATCTCAACGTTTCTTTTAACGATTGCCCATAAATTTTCTATGGGTTCAAGTCGGGACTGTTAGATGGCCAGTCCATAACAGTTGGAACCTTTTCTTGCAGGAAATCCTTAGCTACCTTGCTCGTATGCTTAGGATCGTTATCCTGCTGGAGTCGCCAATTGTTACGTAGCATCCTCTTGATCTCAGGAAGATGCTTCTTTAATATTTCAACATAGAATTGCCCGGTCATATTCACTCGGAAGCAGTATAGACTGGTTTTGCCCTGATTACAAAATCCATCCCATGCGTTGATTCTTGTCCGGTCCTTTGGGATGCGACGAACTGGCCGTTGACCCTTATACCAATATTCCACAGTGTTACTAAAAAGCCAAAATGATGTTTCATCTGAAAAAAGAGTGCGATTCCAGTCATCATTCATATGCTTTTGAGCCCACTCTATACGTTTCTGCTTATGCAACCTTGTAAGCATTGGGGTTGCAATAGGTCGCTTCTTATCATAGCCAAGGTTGGCTAAATGTCGCAAAACTGTACTATAGGATACGTTTACACCCTTTAGCGACAATTTGGATACCAACTTTCTAGAAGAAACTGCTGGATTTCTTCTAATATATTGTCCAAGAGCTTTTGAATTCTCTGAAGTGATTTTTTTGGGCGACCGGAGCGTTTTTTGTGAGTTACACTTCCGGTTTTTTTCAATTTTTCCAAGTTGAAATATATTGTGGACCTTGGTATATTTGTTCGCCGCCTTATTTCGGCTGCATTCGTAATCCCAGAATTCCACAAATGTTGAATGGTTTGAGCCTGCGCGATCTTGTCGTTAGTCTTCATTTTGTCGCTGAATTAAAAAAAAATTTCCAAGAAAAAGTTAACAATTAAAATGCAAATTGATTGTCCAGATGCTAAACTTTAAATGAAAAAAAGTTTAACTCGATTTGGATTTAAATTGGCTGATCTATGTGACTTTTAATTTTATCGCTGATCGTCCAAAGACTTTTGCACCAGACTGTATATGCATGCTACCTTAGTTATAAATACGTTGCGAGTTCAATTTATTTTTTTTTTTAAAAAAAAAAACTTTAGATCTTTCTCGATTCTCATTATTAGTCCGGAGTGTAACGAAGGACTTATATTGTCTAGAACGCGTAACATCCGATGTCCGCCCGCTCAAAAATTGAGTCGATACGTTATTGGTTACTTTCGTTACACATGCTCCGGACTTAGCAACGGTCCCCGTTCCCTAGTTATATAATATAAAAGTAATTTTTGAATTATGAGAATTATCTATTAAAAATGGTATACAATCAACCCAAATTTTAACACTCATTATTTATTATTCGTCATTTATACCTAGATACATACTAATTTTGCATAATATAAGATTTACTATGCGCTAATTAAGTGCCCAGATTTTTTATAACTTTTCAAAAGTCTATATTTGCATCATCAGTTGGCGTAAGTGTTTATTTTTATTAAAGAAAAAAATTTATATTTTTAAAAAATTTATTGCAACGAGTTTCTACAGAATTTTCTATAACGTTTTTCAATTGCGGTAACGAATTAGGATCCGCATAAGCAGATTTTTTCCTTTTTATTAAAAAAAAAGTTTAATCCTTCTGCAACTGGTTGATATAAACAAGTAGCTTTACCAAATCCGTAGCATGTTTATTTTTTAATATAAATTAAACTTTATATGAAATATATTTTCAATTACACCCATTTTGATGATATCACAAATAAGCTTCAAATTAAGTTTTTTATATCGAATAAGCTACAATCATATATTTCAATCTAGTAATAAATAAATACATATTATTAATTTATACATTTGTTAATAATTAAAAATAACTATGGAATTAATTAAAACTTAGCTGTTGATCTAATTCTTAAAATGTTTGCCCAAATGAAACTTTATTTTCATTAGAACTAATTGTTGTGTACTTTAATCTGTTTTTTAGAAAAAAATTTAATAATGTTGAATAAAATAAAAGGTTTATATAATATGTAATTTACCGTTAAAAATGACTTAGCCATCTTGCAATGACCTAACTTTTTAACGCACAGGCGAACATGACATTTAATATTAATACTGAATTGAAATTCTATTCGATCGCTATAGAATAAATAGTATTCGACGCGAAAAAAGAAAGTGCTGTAATTTTATTCGAGTAGTGTTTGTGAGTAAATTACGTAGAAATATTGCAACTATTTTGGGGGCATTTCATCTTCATTTCGTATTTGAACATAAAGCAATTGACAACGTCATTTATTTCATTTCCTTTTGAAGAAAAATTATACGAACGATTTCAATCTATTTTGAAATAGAGAAAGATGTTGATTCGTTAAGAATCATGAGGTGCAGTTGCAAATTTTGACTGCCCTCAATAAATGCACGAAATGACCGAATTTCGGTTGAAGTTAATTATGTCACATGTAACTGATGAATAGTGACGAATAATATTTTTACTGACCGAAAAAAATCCCGTAACCAGAATACTTAGTAAAAGTGAAACACGAAAGGAAATATATCACGTGATACTTTCGTGATATTTTTTGATGGATTCCTAGGGGAAATCCAAATTTTTGTTGAATGAACATTGTCTGATATATTCAATAAATATAGCAGATTATAATTTGTAGATTATAGAATTATTTTCTTAATTATACAATTTTTATGCATTATTATTAATAAATGTAGCTATCGTAGTTATCAATATCTAATATTGATTTTGAACAGATCTTTTCTAGTTATACAAGTTATACAAATTTATCAGAAGGAAGCACATAAAAAGATAAATGGTAACATTGTTATTCAATTAGTGAAATGGTTTAACTTTTTCGGATTTGTATTTTTACACTTTACATAATTTGTTTGTTGGGAAAATCGCGCCAACCTCATAACTTGTATTACAGTAATTTCATCAAATTCTATTCAAAACAAACCTATTTATTAAAAAGAAAAATAAAAATGGGCATAATATTTTATCCTGTCATCAAAACAGTTAGGAAGCTGTTGGAGATCCTGTGATTTTTACGGTATTGGGCTTTTGGACGACTGGAGTTGTCGTAGGATATATCACAGCGGTCGCTCAGAGCTATGTAGATAGCATGAGTGCTATAAAAGGTTCGTTGCTCTTTCTTTTATAATTATGGCTTAAAGAAGGTATTTTGAAACCTACATCCTTGTTTCTGCAATAATGTTCAAGCATTAAAATCTAATTATCCCTTTTTGCTTATTCGGATTTTTGTTTATTTTTTTCTTTTTTTTTAAAAAAAAAAATATTCTATAAAGTAAAGTTTATAATTAAAAGGAATTATTTATTTTTCTTTTTTTTTGATGGCAAAATGTAACTTTGGTTATTATAAGGATTTAAAAAAACACATAAAACTAGTAGTACAAGTTGTTGGAGTCGACGGCTTAGTCAATCAAAATAGAGTCGACTCCTCCACTTTCCAAATGACTGAACCGTGACTGAGTCGCTGTTCCAAATTTGATTTTGAAATAATGTCAGAACATCATTTTAAAATAAAAGTTTCAGATTTCTATTCGAATGGGATTCTAATAACTTTATTTCTGATGAAAACTTATAATTATCAAATTAAGTTTAATAATTTTTGTTTAAATAATGGTTGCTAATTTCAGATGAAAGTCGCGACTCTGTCAACGATCGTGTTGACTGAAAAGGGTATAACGACTGGGATGGAAATTTGGCTTCGCTTAAATTAATCACTGCGCCATTTGACAATCGAATTCTTTGACAGTTCTATCAGTTCTGGAATTTCGGACCTTTCTGACATCAGAATTTAAAAGATTTTGTTTTGCTTTGCTTTGAATTTTCAATAAGATAGAAATAGATTTGTTCTTTTTCTTAAAGCCTATTACGGAGTACCGGTTGAGACATTAATAGTTGAAACCTTTGTATTTTTGTTAATTAATATTTTCCTTTTTCTTTAATATAATTCGCCAAGTATCGTTATCTCTCACATAATAAAATAAAATTAATAATCACCTCCCATACGAAATTATGAGGTGACACTACGCTACACTATCACATCAAAACTATAATGAACCTGAATATTATGATTTTAATTTGACGCTTTATTGACATTTTTTTTTGTTTTGGAATTAAATTCCTGAATAAAGTTTCATTTCCTTTAAAGACTTCAATTCTGTTCAAACATATTTTTTTTTTAATAATTACCAAAAATCATCTTTAACATTTATTCTAAGTTTCTAATAAAAAGATAATATATATTTATACGTTATCAACCGCTCAAGGAAAGGCTGGAATTGGATTAATTTTACTCGTCTATTTGTTATTAAGCATGTAGGTTATATTGGATACATGTTTACAGAATTCAAAAAAAAAATAATAATTGTTAGTTTTGTTGTGACTGAATTGATTTTCATCTGAAGTTGGAATTCAGATACTTTTCAGGCGTCTGTAACTGAAATTGGAATTCCAATTCCAGATACTTTTTTTGCTATTTGAATTCCAACTTCAGACAACATATAAAATCAATTTTGACCCCAAATTTTTTTTAACCAATTAATTGGACAAATGATAAAAAAAAATTTTAAATTTTTTTTTTTATATTTATATTATCTTATGAAATGTTTTTTATAATTTTTATCTGTTTAGTATATTAGTCAAAGGAGGTTGAATTTGAAAACCTAAGTAAAATTATTCAGTGGTTTCGAAAATAAGTGAATAAAAATTTTCATTATGATTGGATTAATAGTTGAAGAGTCATGAATGTTTTTTATAATTGTATTAACTCACGAAATTTTTTTTATTTTTTTTATTCAATGACTTCAAAGAATAATTTAAGCATTTTGATAAAAAGTAATCAACTTTAAAATCCTAAGTAAAGTTGTTTAGCTGATTTGAAAATAGGTGTATATAAATTTCATTATAACTGGTTTAATAATTATATAGTTATGACCATTTTTCTTAATTATTATATTATCTCACAAAATGTTTTTTTAATTATTTTATCTGTTTAGCATATTGGTCAAAGAAAGTTGACTTTGAAAGACTAAGTAAAGTTATTCAGCAATTTCGAAAATAGGTTAATATAAATTTTCATTATAGTTGGATTAATGGTTATAAAGTTATAAACATTTTAATATATCACAAATACAATTTTAAATTTTACAAAATTTTTAAAAATTGAATCAAAAAAAAATTTAATGCCAATTAATAAAAATCAATTAAATTATCATTTATTTATATTTAAATAATCTAATAATACTAGGAATGGGATCCGTTCAAAGTCCGAAGCATAGTATGGTATATAAATTATAATATCATATTTCACATGATTAATTATTTTGTAATACGAAAGATATAACATGTGATAACATAAACAAAATATCATTGGTTATCAGGTTTGCCAAATTTGGACGGACAGAATGACCTTGCATTTAAATGACCTAGAAGTAAAATGTTCTTCGCTATGCTTTGGACAATTACTTATTATATAATTTATTTTTAAATATATAATGTTTTAAATATGATAACATAATTTTTTTAAAAATAAAATTTAATTTAAATATATAATTTTGAATTTTTTTTTTTAAAATAAATAATTAAAAATGAAATAATTAATTAAAAAAAATAATTTTTAAATATAAAATCAAATATAATATAAATTATAAAAATAAACAAATCCTTGCTTTAGAATAGCGTATCCAACTGATACTAATTATGTATTTTCTATTTTAAATTAATTAACAAAAGTAATAATAAAATTATATATATTTATTAAATAAATAGCAATATTTTTGCAACAAGTAAGATGTATCCTAATGTTGCTAATATGCTAATACATTTTTTATTTTAACTAATTTTCTTCTAAAAAATATTTATAATAAAATTAATAATTGTTTATTAAATAAAAATATAAGAAAATTTATTTACTTAATTTCGAAAATTTTTAAATTTATTTTTTTAATTTTTTTTTTTTTTAAAAAAAAATACTGTTAAAAAAAATTATTTCAGAAAGAGGTTGTATTTATTTATATAAAATTTAATAATTTTTGAATAAAAAAAGAAATTTGGAATTTATTAAAATTAATATCAAGTATTCATAGTAGGACTTCCTGATGATTGGCCAAAAAAATAAATTAAATCAGCCATTATTTATATACTTTAGAGTACTTTTTTAGAAAATAAGGGTTGTATATAAAAAAAATGACATTTAGATTCCTTGAAACGTTGTCTAACTACTTGCAAAAGTAATTAGAAGTTAATGAAATAATACAAATAATATTATACCTAAAGAATCTGACAATATTATTCCTAAAAATGATAATAATAATGTAAAAGAAACTGCAGATAATATAACTATTACATGAGATTCAGTTATATGAAAATTTTTATTTCAATAATATTTTAAATTTTTAACACTAATAATAAAACAAACAGTTTGCTATTTTTAAAATATAAATAATAATAAAATGCATTTTTTATTACAAATTTTTCTCTAAAGATTTTCTTTTGAATTGTTAATTAATTGCTAATGTTACATACGCCTACTACGTTATGCTAACCTATAATTTGACACAGTAAAATTTTCCAATTATCAAGGCTATTTCAGGTTCCTGTGATCCAAATTCTTTAAACTTTAGATTATTTTGAAGCTAATGATGTTCTGCATCTTATCAAATTAGTTTGGTATTTTTATAACTTTTTATCATATTTTGTAGGCGATTGAAGTTTCAATTCTTTTATAATACTAATAATATATTAGAGGACTCACTGGATAGCTATGAATTCTTATATGATAACCTATCAATTTCTTACTTCCATTAGGTTTTCAGAACTAAAAACTAGTATTTTATAAGTTTTCAGCTCATTATCATTTCTCACGCTTCTTTGGCAATGTGGCCTCTCTAAGATTCTTTTATGATTATGTCACAAATAATTGACTTTATTATGTTTTGAATAACTATGCATTCAGTGATCAGAATTTCACGAAATTTGGCTTGATAAATGATCAGAAATTGCTGAATCCTGTCATTCAATTCTCATAAATGTTGGATTGGTAATTATTGATTATTTGCATTTCAATTTCGCTATAATAAGTTAGACTTTTTTCTTATTCATTCGAAAAAAGAAAATCTGGTTAATCTAACTGGATAAACTATCAGATCAATAAATCAAGATTGGCTATCTTTCACAATACTAGGGAGGGTCTATACTAAATTCTTATATTTAGATTATCTATTATAATTTTAGAATAGTAACCTTACAATCGAAGATAGCATATTTTTTTGACAATAATACTAATAAAAAATTCAATTGCAGATCATTTCTTTTATAAGAATTTTGATCAGCATTTTTATCATAGTAAATCTTATATTTATTACAATTTTAGATCCTAATTTGTAAATAAAAAATAATTTATTTTATGTTAAAATAATATGTAAATATAATATCTTGAATTTAAGAATGTTCTTATATAATTCTGCATTATTTTCAAATATATTACTTAAATTTTATAAATCCTTAATTCTATTATTAAGATTTATTATTATTTTAATTTCTTATAATAATCCTTTAACTTCAATTATTTAATTATTTACCATTTTTTTAAAAAATTAAAAATTATTATATTTGTTAAAATTTACTAATTAGAATTAAAATTTATATTTTACTTAATAGTCTTATCACTTCTATTATAAATAAATTATAATTATATAATGAATTTACTTACAAATTGTTTAAAATATTATAATAAATACATAATTGTTAATTATTTATATTTGTGACTTGATAATTTTTGATATTTGTTATAAATTATTTTTTATTAATTTATTAATAGAAAATATATTTGTTAAAAAAATAAATTTTGAGCCATATTATAAGTAAGATAATTTGTTAATTAATTATTATAATAAATTACAAATTCTTGATTTTAAGTATAAATTATAATATTCTAAATTAAAAATTAATATTTTTTTTATAATAAATAATAACGATAAATAAAATATAAATTTAAATTATCATATAAAAAAAGAAAATCAATTTAATCCAAAAAAAAATTAACTAAATAGATAAGATTCTCTCTACTTGAAAATAAAAAATAAACCTAAAAAATAATAATAAAGAAATAATATAATCCATAAATAATTTTTGGTTAAATTTTTTATTATTTATATTTGTAAATAATTTTTTTTTAAAAAAAAGAAATAATATATTATAAGATAAATAAATAAAAATCTATATCAATTTATTAAGTCTAATTATATTAACTTTATTAATTTTTTGATTTTACATTAGATTCAAATAAGTGAATATATAAGATTATTTGTAATTTCAGATTCTGCAATCTTAAATACCAAACTATAATGCAAAAAATATTATAGTTAACTAATTAGAAAATTTGAGCATATGTAATATTGTTAATAGTTACTTATAGTCTCTTAAAATTTACAAAGAATCTTTAAAAAACACATTACTTTAATTTTTTTGTAATATTAGAAAAAATTAATCAAATAGGAATATTGAAATAATTTAAATAATTTAAATAGTCATTTTATCAGATAAACTACAAAGAAAAGCATTTAATTAGCTTTTTTAAGTTTTAAAAGAAAATACTTATATAAACTTATAAATTAAATTGAAAAATTTTAAAATCTACAAAAAAATAAGCATTTATTAGTTTTTTCTTTAATTTTATAGAAATAACTTATATACTATACCCTTAATGAGAACTTATTCCTAGTAAAAATTTGAATAATTCTAAATCCTATAAAAAGATAAACATTATTAGAATAGTGATTTTCTTTTAATTTAAAGAAAAAACTAACATTTTTTTCTATAGAAATTCACTAACTCAAAGATTTTAAAAACTACAAAGATAAGATTATATTAGTGAATTTTAAAAAAAACCAATATTATTTATAGGAACTCACTTCTGATTTAAGACTCAAAAGACTTTAGACCTATAAAAAAAGTAAGTTTATATTAGTAGTTTTCTTTAAAAAAAAACTAACATTTATTTATAAGAACTTATTTTTGATCTAAGATTTGAAAGATTTCAGAATCTAAAAAGGTATAGTTGCGTTATTGGTTTAATTTTAATTTAAAAATAAATTTTTATTAGAAACTCATTTCTGATTCCATAACTCAAAGAATTTTGAATATACAAAAAGATAAAGTAAATTAAAATAATTTTTTTCTTTTTTTTAAGCAATCTAATTTTTTTAATTATTCTATTAGTTCATATATTATGTATGTATAGTAATCTCTCAAATATTTCTATTCTTTACAGTCTTTTATTTTAAAAGTTTAAACTTAAATAATCACAATCCTTTTTAATCTTCTATTTATGTGATTAAAATCAAAAGACTAGCAATCTTTTTGTAAAATTTTAGTCTTTTTTTAAAAGCTGCGATATTCAAAAAGACTGATTAACATTATTTAATTAAACTTAATAAATTAAGATTTTAAAATAATATAAATATATAAAGATTGATAATAGGCTGAATTTTTTTTCATGTTTTTTCTTTTTATAATAGCTGAAATAAATGATGAAAGCGATTCTTCTTTGATAATGGTTAAAGAAAATGAAGTTGAAATATTCCCTTATGATATTTTTGTTTAACTTGAAGCTTTAAATATTAATAATATTTTTGAAGATAATCTAATTTATTGTTATAATATGTTATAAATATATATTTTCTTTAAAAGACTGAATTACAAGACTAACTGTCCTTCTAATTAATCTTTAAAATTAAACTACAGTTTAGTCTGTCTTTGTATAAGATTGGTAATACAAAGACTAAAACAGGTTGTTAGAACTTATTATTATTTTTAATAGTCACATGTAACATAGCATACATATACTATACTTGCATAACTATATATCGATCACCAAACCTAACAAAAAAACTTAAAAAAACCAAGTATCTAAATTATATAGTAAAAAATAAAACATAGGCAGTATAATACAAGATGATAATTATTTTTATAACTAATCACAAGCTTTTTTGAATACTTATGACATTTAATTTATTTTCAACATATTTAATTAAATTTCAACATTAATTAATTTATTTTATTAAATTTTAATCTTATTTGCTTATTTATTAAATTTTACAGCTTTTAAATAAATTATAAATTAAATTATTAAATTTTGGCTTATTTATTAAATTTTGTGGCTTTGGTTATAGAAATTAATTTATTCTATTCAATTTTTAACTTATTTGCTTATTTGTTAAATTTTGTGATTTTTAAATAAATTTTTAATTAAATTTATTAAATTTTTGCTTATTTATTAAATTTTGTCACTTTTAGTTATAGTAATTAATTAATTTAATTTAATTTTATGCTTATTTGCTTATTTATTAAATGTGACTTCTAATTAAATTTTTAATTAATTTTATCAAATTTTATGGCTTATTTATTAAATTTTGTGGATTTTATTCAATCAAATTTATGATTAATTTGTAGCATAATTTAATCAAATTTTAATTAGTTTTATTAAATTTTGGCTTATTTATTGAAATATATAGCTTATAATTTTAGTATTTTATTTACAGTAATTATTTAATTTTAAATTTATTTGTTTAAATTTAGTATATAATTAAATTTGACAAATTATATAAAATCACAACATTTTGCATTTTCATTTATCTTTTTAATAAAAATAAAATGTCTTTACCACCTTTTGCTATTATTTTAAATCAAGAACATATCTTTGAACAAAAAATTATTTCTAAATATGATTTCAATATATTAATTCAACAATATACTGATTCTCTTAATGTAAGATTTAAAGAAAAAGCATTTATTAGTAAAGAAATATTTAACAATATAATTAAAACATTATTATTAGAAAATAATAATACACTTTTATATAATTCAAGATAGCGTAAAAGTAATTTTATTTTAAAAATTATTAGAAATGTTTATATTGTATGTAAAATTCCTAATAATTTCACTAAAGAAACTATGGAAAAAATCAGAGTGAAATAACAGCATTACCTATTTTAATTAAAGAAAATTGTGAAAAGAATTTTATATTTCTTATGCTT
>CAMKVN010003104.1:0-11394 GCA_946474995.1 Funneliformis geosporum
AGATTAATATGTATCAAAAATTTCAATTTTTTAAAAAATGTCTCAGAACCCCATTTTCCTAGCAAACTTCCCATATAGTATTAACCTTAATATAATATCATTATTCATATCATAGCTATATCAAATCGATAATATTATTGTGATATCGAATCGATATCATTAGAATTTTTAGAGTTTCTGTAAAATTTTTAAAATCATTACAAACATAATATTCAAGCTCAATTTGGTAGAGAAAAATTTTCTTTTGCAGAAAAATAAATAAAGAACTATTGGTTTTTATTGGTTAATAATAATCATCAAACAAAAAATTTGTAGAATATGATAAATCTTTTTATAGATCGATAAACATAATGATCAAAATTAAAGAAATCTTAGAATCATAACAAATGTAATATTTCAAGTTCAATTTAGTATCTGCACATTTAAAATATAAGAAAAAAATTTTGTTTTGCATAATCTATTTATCAAAGATTTTTCTCATAATATTATTATTTTTGTTATTTTTTATTTTATATAAAATTTATACGTTATTTTAAATTCCTTAATAATTCTATATACATTAATCTTTAAAAATTATAAAAAAATTAATTATTATAAAACATTCGAAATTTTGATATAGAATCATTAATTAAATATACAAACCTTATAAAAAATGTATTATTTTTTATTTCGATTTCTTATAGGAATTCAGTCTTAAAGGTCAGGTTTTACCTTTAGTAGTCTTATGTTAATTGTCAATTCCAAAGTTTATATTTCTTTTATAAGTTATTCATAAATTTATTATTATAATTATTTATCAAAAGTTACTTATTATAGATAAGTGATTAGACTTTTCTATAACTTATAATTTCAATATTTGTTTACAGTCATTTAAAACTGTTTAATATCCCTAATCACTATAAATGCACACTTAATAGAAATGCACAATAATCTTAAGTTCATTATTTATAGAGTTGCAATTATTAAAAAGCGTTAAAACTTTTTATACTTACATTTCAAAAAGGTGCAAATTTTAATGATGATGAAGAAATAGTCAAAAACATTGAATACATTGCTGAAGTAAATATATCTGAATCCATTATTACTAACCAAAAAATTTCTTACACTCAATCTAAGATAAAAATAATGAACTCAAAGCAAATTTCAAAAATAACATAAAAAAATTAAACACTGCATTTAAAACTATCACAAACTTACAATTTTTAATCTATCAATCTTTTAATATTGATATAACAAAGAAAATATACATTCCAATACTTATTGAACCAGGTGTAATCAAGAATTTTATTATTGATAAACATTCAAATAAGAACATTAAATGTCAGGTTATTTACTGATAAAAGCAAACAACAATATTTTTTCAATTTTTTTTTAATTATATTATTTCAATATTATCACTTTTCAAGAAACAAATTTTCATTTTCCACTCATCTCAAAAGTTTTGCACACACAATCTCCTAATATACATTTCATTATTTAGTACACAAAGTGGTAGATAAAGAATTGATTATGATACTGGTTTAATTATTAAGAAGTTTTATGCTGATCATATCTACAAATATATTTTTAAACAAGAATGCTACTAATCAATCAACTTTCAATTTAAAAACAAATAATAATTACAAATTATCAACTTCTATACCCCTGCATCCAATGATCTTTTATAAAAAAATATTTTTATTGAGATTACATAACTTATTAAAGAAGCAAATAATCTAAATATATCCATTATTCTTCTTGGAGATATGAATACAAATCCTTCTAAATTTTTTTTCAAAATTAGAAATACCTTTTATTATTATCATCAAGTGTAGATAAGAATGATAAGAATGATTTATTCACATTTAAAGAAAAACCTATACCATCCACTATAGATCATATTTTTCTTTCATCAGATCTTATTTCCAATTTTAGTCAACTTTCAGTAATTCTCATTGATGCAGTTTATTCCAATTCCTTCCCTTCCTAGTTTTTAAATATATTAGAATATAATTGTAAGAAGACTGGGAAATCTTTACTATATGTTTCTGTCATACAGTCATTTGATCTTAATCTTACAAATTAGGTTTTTTTTATAATTAAGCAAATCAGTTTTACAAGCACCTTAATAGTAATATGAATCATAGATTCTCAAGCACTATCATATAAAAATGTTTTTATTTATTAAAAAAAATCATGTGAAGAATTAAAAAATTCATAAATTAAAAAAATAGTTGCATCATATATGTTAAGCGGGCAGCCGAAAGGCATACTTTTAAACCCAAAATAACCATAGATTAAAAAAATATTTTTTTTTTTTGTAAACTTGATTTTATTTCCTTTAAAATTTATTCATTATTTGACCGGCTTTTTTTCTATCAAAAAAAATTTATAGTAATGCGAATCAAGCCAATATCCCAGTAATCTTTTTGTAAATAAAATATATGTATGCGAATCTAATACTACCAATTTTTTTGCGAATTAATAAAGTAACATCGATTGTTGTGGTGGTGACATAGAAAAAGCAAAAATCAAAAATTATTGGTTAACGTTCGATCCGAATCGGTCCGATCAATTAGAAGATTTAAATAAAATTTATTTCAATTCTCACGCCTAGATTAGAAAAAAAAAAAGAAAATGGATTTCACGAATAATAAAAAGGATCTTGAAAATACTTTTACTTTTGAGTCTTCAAGTCCCCCAAAACAGCCTGCTCCTCCTTCTCCGGTAGAAGCTCATAAAGCTAAATATAAACGTAACAGTCTTCCTAAGAATGCTGAAGAAGCAAGGCAACGACGTTTTGAACTTGACACGCAAGTTCGAAAAAAACACCGCGAACAACTCATTACCACTAAACGTTTCAAACATAATCTTGAAGAATACGAAGAAGATGAAACTGGTATTATTTTGAATCGGATTTGTAAAAACGAGTATCATCGAATTTTCTGTTTTGCTGGAATAATTTTTTTGATTAAACCGCAGAACCAGAATATACTTTATCTCAAAAAGACATTGAAAAGTTGAAATCTGGTTTGAATGTAAAATACAATTTTTTTATTTGGTATCTGCTATTTATGCTTTTTTTTAGTTGTACAATTAAAATTCTCATTAATATTGTAGAATGTTAGCCGAGATGCACGACTTTCAAGTCTCCAGGACTTGAGTAAATATCTCGTGGACCCTTCCGATACATTGAAGCAGTTTGTAATTGAAGGAGATTGTGTAGAGATATTGATCGTATGCGTATTTGCCTTTGTGTTCATTCATGGATGAGAGTTTTATCTAACATTCTTTTCGATTAAATATAGAAATTCTTATCCAGTATTGATCCGGCTGAACAACTTCAGGCTACTTGGTGTATTACAAGTATGTCCATTATATTTTCAATATTACATTTTGAATTATAATACTTAAATTCTATAACGCGTCTTTAAATAAAGACATTGCTGCTGGACCTAAAGAATATGTTCAGAAAGCTTTGTTGGCAGTTCCATATTTGATCCCTTTCCTCGAAAGGGAAAATATTGTAAGTCGAATATGTCGCGACGCGTAAGAGAAATTCACGTCACATTTTTTTGAAGATTGAATAACACGTTTTTTATTACCTTAATAATTATGTTGCTATATTTATCTTCAACAGTCTTTGCAAGATCAGGCTGCTTGGGCTATAGGTAATATTGCCATAGAAAGTTCTGAATGTAGGGATTTACTTCGTAAAAATGGAGTGTTGATCCCCTTGATCAATTTGCTCAATTCTAAGGTAATACCCTATATGATATGAAAAATTTGAAAATAGTTCAGTTGCATTAGAATTTTGGAATTGTTATAAACTTTATGTTGGCGTTAGGATGTAAATCTCATCCAAACAGCCTGTTTCGCCCTCTCAAATCTTGCTCGTGGTCCAAACGCTAAATTACACGAGTTCTTCAAAGCTTGCATCAACAAACGTCTTTTACAGCATTTAGAAACTGATGAGGTTTGAGAGATAATCTTTGTTTTGTTGTCAAAATTTTTTTTAAAAATAACGTTTTATACTATTATTATAGAGCTTTGAAGTTGTCTCTGAGGTTGCTTGGGTGTTAACTTATATAACTAGTGACGATGACAATAAGTATACTGATCAATTGTTAAACGAAGGAATTGCACCACTTCTGGTATTTGAAATTTTTTTTATGATGTAACAAAATCTTTTTTACATGTTAATATAAGTATGATCATTATATTAGGTTAAACACATGAGACCTTTGTTGAATCATGGACCTTTATCGTTACCTTTAGTTAGAACATTGGGAAATATTGCTAGTGGTCCCGATACAAACACAGATCATTTGATTCGGCAATCCGATTTCCTGCCTTCAATGATTCAATATATTCAGAGCGATTGCAGGTAAAATTTTTAGAATTTACCGTCTGTTTATTATAAATCGTGAACAAGTTGTCGAGATTACTTTATTCATAGGCCGGTCAAGAAAGAAAGTCTTTGGGTTATGTCTAATATAACAGCAACGTGAGTAATTATTTTACGTGATCATCTTTTATGTGTTAGTTTATACATTCCCTTTTTATTAAAATTTCTTTAAAAAATTAGTCGCCGTCCAGAAGTTTTAGTCAAAGTGTTTAATGCTGGATTTATCCCAATTCTTTCAAATATCGCTACCCATACAAACTTTGATATTCGAAAGGAAGCTGCTTACAGCTTAGTAAATATTGCATCACATGGTGAAGAATTCATGAAGTCTTTACCTCACCAAGAACTTTTACCAGGTATGGAAATTTTTTTTTTACGCGTCAGTCACGCGTCTGCTGAACACGTGATTTATAACAATGAAACTTGGAATTTTCAGGCTTCCTAGAATTTATTCGGTCCCAAGATTATGATTTGATTCGCTTAGGATTAGGCTATATTGAAATGTTATTATCACAAGTTCCGGAAGTAAGTTAACCTTTATATCATGAAATTTTACACTTTTTTAATTTGAAACTTATAAAACCTTTAAAAATAAAATATATATATATAGAGTAAGCAATTATTAGAAAATATGAAGGGTATTGACGCATTAGAAACTGCTATATTGATAGAAGACGAATCATTACGTAATGCAGCTAGTCGTTTAATGGATAAATACTTTGGGGAAGAATTTTCTGAGCAAATGCAAGTTCAAATTGAAGAAACCACTTGAGCGAAGAATTAGTTGAAAGAAAGAAAGTTTTTTTTTTTATAGTTAGCACTTTAAAACTTTATTAACTGTATTAAATAAACTTATCTTGTTCTTTCGAAAAAAAAAAAGGGTTCTTTAACGTTAATTTATTTATATTACAAAGAATATAAGATATTTAAATAAAGATAAAGTAATCAAATTTTAGCTTTTGAACTCATGAAATTATTAATAAGCGATTGGTTATAAAGAATATAACAATATTTTACTAATTATAATCTATTTATAACAGGGAATTTTGAATAAAATGCATTATGAATTATAAACTATTTTAACTATTTTAATATTAAAAGTGATTATTCAGGCGCATGTGAAAATAAAAAGGAAACAGATTCACCATTATGAGTGCGTCGAATAGCTTCAGCTAAAGTAGGAGAAATATCAATAGTATCAAGTTTTGAACAAATAGCTTTTTTATCTTCATGCGGTATAGAATTTGTCACTACTAATTTTTCTAAATCCGAACCATTAATTACATCAATAGCTTTACCAGAAAGGATACCATGAGCCACTATGGCGTATACTTTAGTAGCACCACGTTCCTTAAGGGTCTTAGCAGCCAATGCTAAGGTACCGCAAGTATCTGCCATATCATCAACAACGATGGCAACCTTTCTATTAACATCACCGACTAAAACCATACGTGACACTTCATTTGCCTTCTTGCGTTCCTTATGAATTAAAGCAAAATCAAGATTCAAATGATCCGCGATCGACGTTGCTCTACATAAAAAGAATGAAGTCAGGTAAGAAAAAAAAAATTTTTTTTTAAATAAAATTTAGAAGGAAAATTATACCTCTTTGCACCACCGGCATCAGGGGAAACGATAACTCCATTTTTCCAATCAGGAATATGAGTTTTAATATATTTTAACATGGAAGGTTCACAAAATAAATTGTCTACAGGTACATTAAAAAATCCTTGGATTTGACTAGCATGTAAATCTATGGTAATAACGTGATTTGCACCAGCCACAGTTATCATATTGGCAACTAATCTAGCAGAAATTGGAGCTCTTGATTTATCCTTTTTATCTTGTCTCGCATAAGGAAAGCAAGGAATTACAGCGGTTATCCTACGCGCCGAAGCAGTTTTACATGCGTTAATCATGATTAAAAGTTCCATTAAATTATCATTAATTTCTCCACATCCAGATTGAATAATGAAAACATCTTCATCACGTACACTTTCTCCAATCGTCACTGAAGTTTCCTGATTAGAATATTTTAAAACTACAACTTTGGATAAATCTATACCTATTTGTCTGAACTCATAATAATAAGATCAAAAATCATTAAACGTGACAATCGATGAATACGAACGTGATACATGGATGAATTAAAAAAGATTAGATATTATTATCATAAAAAAATATATAAGAAAAATTTTGAATCGAATTGAATTGATAGGATAAACAAAAAAAAAAAAGGAAAAGGATAAGGAAAAAATTTGCAAAATACGTACTTTGCTACAAGCTTTGTAAGTTCGACGTGCGAGCTACCCGCAAATATTTTTATAGAATTAGAAGACATTCTTACGTGAGAGAAAGATTTTGTAGTAAATGAAGAAAAGTCGTGATTGAATTCCAAACCAATAAAAAAGAGAAGGGAAAGAAGATATATATAAGTCACCAGACCGTTAGTAGTACAATAAAATAAATTGGAATCCAAATATTTGTTTCCCTAGAAAAAAAAAATTAATTTTTTTTGTGGAAAAAAATTTTTTTTTTACTCAAAAATTAAAAACTTTATTTGATTTAAAAACGCCTACCTATTTAAAAAAAAAACAGATATGGCGCAGTTTCGATAGTCTAAAAAGGTTAAAACAAATAATAGCATAATAGCAAGCCACCCCACAATGAATTTTTTATCAAATTTCCATCGACCCAATGAAACATTACAATCTTAAATACAGATTAGAAATGAATGTATTACAAAGTCATTTATGTAAATTAAATTAAAAATATACCTTTTTTGAAATCCCCTCACAAAGTCTTTTGTTTGTTTGAAATAGTTAGTGTTCATGAATGAAATAAATGGTATGAATATAAAAGAGCTTTGTTAAAGGGCTAATTGCTGATATTTATGGAATTTTACATTTTCAGATACCTCGGAGGACTCTTTATATAGACGTCGTATTCCAACAGGACACGCGTCGTTTGATGAGTTGTACGCATACTTATTACTTGTTGTATATATATTTTCGTGACTTTTTAATTAAATTTCTTGGAATAATTGTGATTATAGATACGTAAAATTTTTCGGGAATATTCCTGAGGAACAAAATTTACTGATATATCAGAATGAGTCATTTGAATCTTTGTATGTAAAAAGATTGAATTGATATTTATATAAATTCGTAATAAATTCTTTTAAATGATTTTTATTTTTCTTACTCAATTATACGATTAGGCATCAACAATATTATCCTAACAACGAAAATACGGAAATGATAAAACGACAATGCATGTTTGATGACTTGTAAGTGATTTCATTATTTTAATGAACATTTAAATCATCTCGATTATGTCTAATTTATTTAAATATTTTATTAGATATTCGAAGTTTGCAGATAAATTTCAAACTTTTGACGAAGAAAAATGTTCGCCCGATTTTATCTACACTCTCGTTGATAACGCCTCAAACGGTAACGTTGACATTTTCATTTTGATCTTTCATTTTTTTAAATAGAATATAAAAAAGATATCTTCTCTTTCTTCAATATTAGATACAAATCAAAAATGCGAATTCACTTCATTTCCACAAACACGATCAAGTATTACTTCACCTCACAAACAAACTTTCAAAAATATTAAAATCATCAAAAGGAAATAATATTAATGCACCTAAAAAAAACATGAAATACTTAATAAACACACTTTTTTAACTAATAATTTATACATAAAAAAAATCACTAATAATAACTTGTTTGCAAAATCTAATTTTTTTTTAGAATTAATAATTTTATAAATATCACAAACTATGTAAACTTGGCGTAACTTTTGGGCAAATGATGATAATTCTATCAATTATATTTTTAGCCCAAGCAAATCATTGATTAGTTAAGCCGATTATGACTAAATAAACATAATTATGTTATTTAGTCATAATCGGCTTATACTAGGTTATTTAGTCATATAATAACCTAATTATGGCTAAATAATTTAAATATGACTATAAAATCTATATATAACCAAATAATCTAATATAATCTATAAATATAACCATATGGGATCTATTGCAATAGAAAGGGGGAAATTACCGGGAAAATTAAAGTAAAATTGATTTTTTTCAACAAGTTTCTTCTTTTTCTATTCAAAGGTTCCATATGATTTATATAACTTATATATGGCTAAATAACCTAGACAATAACCTAAGTGTATTTAAATTATGTAATACATAACCTAGTTGTACCAGTTTTTCTGCTCTTTTGTTTAATTATCTTCCTTACTTTTGAAATAGCTTTATTTTTCTCTTATATATTATCTAATCAATATATGATTAATCTAAATGTAATTATAACAATATAATCTAAAAGTGACTTTTTATTATTATTATTTGTGTTTATATAAATGCTTTCAAATAGAATTTAAGTTAGTTACATCCTTGATATTAATAGATATTAGCTTATTAATGATCATTTGTGATTATTAGATATCCAAGAAGTTAATTATATATTAGTCTTCTTCTGCAACTTTTTTATTGCTTATTTGTAAGCTAACCTGTTAGTCTAATACTATACTAATTGCTTATATATTAATACTTTTTATTATATTTTTCATTGCAAAAAAATCACGTTAGGTAGTGTAATAAATTCACAATCATTTTCAGTTAATTTCAGCTGATATTATAATATAACTCTAGCTGATATTTAAAATACATAATTTGAGAGATTTAACTTAGCGTCATGTTAATACTATAATAATATTATATTATAAAACTGGTAGAAAACTGGTAGAAAGTTAAGGCAATTCTATTTCTTTACAGAAACCCTTAAAATTCTAACGATATCGATTCGATATCGTTACGATATTTATGTCGATTCGATATCATAACGATATCACATCGATATGGAATCAATATCGATATTCATATCTTAACGATATCGATTTGATATCGTTACGATATTATCGATTCGATGTCGATACGATATGGTTACGATATGGTTACGATATGGTTAACGATATCGAATCGAGGTCGATGCGATATCGAATCAATAATGTCGTGACGATAACGATTCGATATCGAAACATTATCGTAAAGGTATGGATTCGATGTAGAATCCTTATTGTTACGATATAACAAATGATATGGATTCGATGTAGAATCCATACCTTTACGATAACGATTCGATATCGTATCGTTATCGTTACAATATGGATTCGATGTAGAATCCTTATCATTTGTTATATCGTAACAATAAGGATTCTACATCGAATCCATACCTTTACGATAATGTTTTGATATCGAATCGTTATCATCACGACATTATTGATTCGATATCACATTGACCTCGATTCGATATCATTAACTATATCGTAACCATATCGTAACCATATCGTATTGACATCGAATCGATAATATCTTAATGATATTATTGTGATATCGAATCAATATCGTTAGAATTTTAAGGGTTTCTGTAAAGAAGTAGGAGGACGGAGTTGAATACGGAAACCATTTGTTTGTCAGTAAGTCATTTTTTAGCCATTAATTGGATTGCTGATTTAACAGTACAAGTAACTTGTTGTAGAATAAAATTTTGATCATATTTTAATAAGATCCAAATTCTAAGATAGTGAATAAGTATCTTGGGATCTGTCAGAGTGATCCACAAAGGCATGTTATTAAAATTAAATTGAACTGCCGTAGTGATTGGTAAAAAGGATAAAAGAACTGATTTATCCCAGTTAACTTTGATAGAATTAAGGTGATAAAAACTATCAGCAATATTTAAAATATCATTGAGGTCATCTTTGCTATTGCCCAGCCATAAGGTATCATCCATATAAGCAAGAGCAGGTACATGAGCATCAATTGTAAAAGTAGTGTTGTTTAAAATATTGGGTTTCCAAGAAACTTTAGCGTGATATCCTAAGTTTGAATTTTGAATTCTACATAAGAGTGGATTGTAGTATATACACCATAAAATTGGTGATATAATTTCCTCTTGATCGATGCCTGATAAGACTGAAAAAATAGGTGTATTACCATATGCAGTAAAAACTTGATTAAAACGATTTGCAAAAATAGAAAGAATGAAACAACGAAAATTGGATGGAAGTCGAAGATGAATTAATGCATTATGAAGCATGCCAAGGTTCATTCAATCGTAAGCCTTGGACATATTTTGAAATAAAATCCATAATTCTTTTGAAGAAGATTGATTAACGTTGAAGCAAATGTTATCTAAATGTGAATAGGTTCGAAGGTTGAGCAAAATGGAAGTCCTGCAAAGTTATACACTTTTAAGACATTATGATTCGATAAAATGTAGATTAACCGTTTGTTAATAAGCTTAACTAAAGCTTTACGAAGACATTCTAACAAAGTTATAGGTCATGTATTATTAAGATTATATTCCCAAGGTTTGGGTTTGGGGATAGGATATATGTAAGCTAGGTTCCAATAATTTGGAGTAAGAAAAAGATTAAAATACTTGCAAATAAAAATCCAATATACTTTTTTCATCTTAGGGCCTAGGTGTCTCAACATTTAATTAGAAATTTTAGAAAGACCAGGAGCTTTGTCTAGAGGAAGAGCTAATATGATATTATACCACTTGTTTTCAGTTGAGAGTATCATGAGATCATTATAATATTGGGATTGATGTCAGCTAGGGGGGAGTATCACTGTGTCCATTCCTCCAGAATGGTTTTATCATGATAGTAAGTGTCAGTGACTTTTTGAAAATGATGAGCTGTTTCACGTTTGACATCACTTTCAGAGGTAAGAAGACCTAAGTTTTGAGTCGAGTTGTCCAGACATCTATCTAGTACTATAACATGCCTTTCTCTATTAAGAAGTGAATCATACATTTTTATCTGATTATCACGAAAATTATTACACCATTATTCTAAGGAGTTTTTGATAGCTTAAGCTTTATGTTCTTCTTCTTTAGACTTAGCTAGAGCTCCGAATCAGGTCAGGTCAACCTGTGACCCGACCCGACCCGACCTGAAAAATCCAGGTCAGGTAGACA
>CAMKVN010003105.1:0-11393 GCA_946474995.1 Funneliformis geosporum
ATTTTTTTTAATATATATAATTAAATATTTTAATAAATTTAACTTATTTACACTATAATAAACAAATAAATAATAAAATTTATAAAATATGAAATATTTAAAAATTATTGAAATGACTGGTCATTTGTCATTTGTCATTTGAGTCATTTGCCAATCATAATCATTTGGCGAATACCGGTTTAAACTAGCAGTTATCCAACATCCTACTATGTTACGATTAATGTCAAAGTACTCTGCTGCCTTAATGTAATGACTTGTATTTATAACCTTTTGTTTAACAATTCTTTTTTTGTAGAATATGGTATTTTAGCTGAATAAAATAATTTTCACAATTTTATGTGATATTTTATAATTAACGCAATCAATGATCACAGGATTTATTGACGAATTAGCAGATTTTAGATTATATATCGTAAGTTAATCAAACATACCTGAAAATAAACAACAATATAGCAAAATATGTTGCTTATTTTCAGAAGAATATGGTATTATTATTAAAAAAAATAGAGTTTAGATCTATATATCCATAATCTGTATATCCGTACAGATAACGGATTGCGAATACTTATTTTACTATTTCAGATAATATCTATGGATAAATAATTTTGTATGGATAATCCATAAATAATCCTTATATCTATGGATAATCATGAAAAAATATTGTTCTTAAGGAACAATAATTGAATCATTTCAAAAGAACAATGAAAAAATATCATTTTTTTGGAACGATAATTGAATCATTATAAAAAAATAATAAAAAAATATTGTTATTAAGAAACGATGAAAAATAATCATTTTTTTTGGAATAATGATGTATCGTTCTAAAAGAACAATAAAAAAATTGTTCTAAAGAAACGATGATATATCATTCTGATAAAATGATGAAAAAATAATCATTTTAAAGGAACAGTTATATATCATTTCAAAAGAATAATAAAAAAATTATTCTAAAGGAACGATGATGTATCGTTCTGATAGAACGATGAAAAAATAAGGAATGATTATGTATTGTTTCAAAAGAATGATAAAAAAATAATTGTTCTAAAGGAACAATGATATATCATTTCAAAAGAACGGTAAGAAATAATCATTCTAAAGGAATGATTATGTATCATTTCAAAAGAATAATAAAAAAAATCATTCTAAAGGAACAATGATGTATCATTCTGATAGAACGATAAAAAAAATAATTGTTTTAAAGGAACAATTATGTATCGTTTTAAAAGAATAATAAAAAAATAATCATTCTAAAGAACGGTTATGTATCGTTCTGATAGAACAATGAAAAAAATAATCATTCTAAAGGAATGATGATATATCATTCCTTTGGGAACGATTTTATCAATATCCATATTATCCATATATCCATGGATAACATGGAGATGGATTATCTGTATTATCTGTATATCCATGGATAACATGGATATGGATTATCTGTTCAATTTTTTTTAAATTATCCATATCTAGGTTTAATTTTTATATGTATAACAGATATTAAATTTATATTATGGATATATATCCATGGATAATATGGATACTCGGATCCAAACTCTAGTTTTATGTTAAGTTCATATTTTATTTCAGTATTATCTGAAGAGTTATTTCCGTCTGAAAATACCATAACTCCAAACCATAAAGTTTCAACAAAAGAAGGTTTGGCAATAGTAGGAATAAAAAAATTTCTACTTTAAATTTATCTAATGCAAAAGGTCATACATATAAATTTTATTAAACTTCTCCAAATGTCTATCTAATCTTGTGGCGATTTGTTATCATATAAGAAATTAATTTTTTAAATTTTTAAAATGTGTAAAAAACAAATATGAAAATTAATTAAAATTTGTTATAGCATTATAAAATAATCTAAATAAAATTCTAAAAGAATAAAATATTGATGTATAATTATAAAAAAAAGCAAATAAAGTAAATAATAATACAAAATTTAAAATAAACATATTTCCTAAATAAAAAATGATTAACAACTTAAAGAATAAATAGAAATTTCTTTAATAAATTTCGTCGATTTATTATATTATATTGATTTCTTCTAAAAAATGCTCTTTTCTTCTTCAAATTGATATTTTTTCGAATTCATTTCTGTCGTTTTTCTGTAATTTCAATGATTAAATTTCCTAAATTATATAAAATTTTTTATAAGTACGTAATTCCCTTGGGAGTGGGTAACAGCTCTTTAAAAAAAGATTCACAAGAAGTAAACAGGGACGATGTCATCGAAATTTCAAATCTGCCTCGTATAATTTAAATGAAGGATAACATATGTTTAAAGGATTAACCCTCCATCATTTTTAAAACCTTCTTGCTAA
The DNA here is from genome assembly GCA_946474995.1 of Funneliformis geosporum. Taxonomy (NCBI): domain Eukaryota; kingdom Fungi; phylum Glomeromycota; class Glomeromycetes; order Glomerales; family Glomeraceae; genus Funneliformis; species Funneliformis geosporum. The sequence goes on from CAMKVN010003105.1 coordinate 2,325, forward strand.
CTGCCAGGTTCAGTTGCACCACTTATCACGTCACGTATAACGCTTCGAATACCTGGACTTAAGAAAAACATACCTTTATTATCTATTTCGTAAAATGTTATTATCAGTTCTTTTAATGTTATTGTTTTCTGACATAGTTTTCCTGTTACTTGGTTTTGAATTTTTACGTGCAGTAGGATTTTTTATTTTTTTTATTTAATACGCAACTGATTTTATATCTTTGAATAGACTCGTTAAATCACGAGATATTATCATTTTAAATTTTGTGTCGGGTGATGCAATACTTTGAGTCCATTGGTAAAAAACGCGTGCGCGTATTTGCCGATCATTTGTCATCCTTTTTCGCAAGTTTGAATATATTATTCGTCAAATATATTCATATACTAATATACTAAACAATTTCTCTTTGACGAATAATGACTACTTGTAAAAGTTACGAATTGGCTTTATTTCACTTCGAGAAATGCATGCCGGCAAATCATGATTTTGATCACGTTGTTGACGTCAAAAATTTAAACTTTTTGAACTTTTCGAAGTAAAATTATGTATTATAAAAAGTTCAGTAATAAAAAGATATTATTAATAATAAAACTTAAACTTATTTAATTAAAAATTCAAAACAAATAAGTTATAGGATTAATATAAGTTGTACCACATTATATGAAGTTATATCCAATCAAATAAAAAACCGGGAGAAAGTTCGCGTATCCTAATTTACTAGTTTTGAGGTAAATATATAGTTAAAGACTATAAACCTATAAACCATGAAAGACTATTTAAAGTAATTTTAACTTGTAATATAATTCCTTTTTGTAATTAGCACGATGAAGATTTTAAAGAAAATCTTTATTTTTTTAATATGAAGAGCAAGTTTTTTTTTAGCCCAAAAAAATTATTACACAATACTATCCTAGTAAGGGACTAAAATGTGACGAAAGGGAATGCCCTTAATATTACGTGTATTGCGCTAAAAAAAAAAATAAATAAAAAAAAAAAAAAATAGAAACGCGATATACAAAGAAAAAAACTTTTTTTTCTTTAGTGAAAAAGTATGTATCATTTACGTGTAAGAACGCACATTAAGCTTCCGTTTCGTTTAACAACATATTTGGTATTCCATCTTTTATTGGATAGACACGATTACAATTAGGGCAAGTCATTGCTCCTTGCAGAATATGTGTCTGTAAAGTAAAGAAATCCCCAACAAGAGTTAATTAGTTATTTAACAAATCTTTAACAAATAAATCAAAGTAATAAGATACCTCTAATAAAATGCCATGTAATGTCTTGAGAAACTCTTCATCCAAGTCATCAGTGGTAGACTCTGGTAAAACGGTAGGTAACGTGACATTAATCTAAGTAGAAAAGATTCGATTAGTAGTTATTTATATTTCCTACGAAGAATTTTACCCCTTGCATTAATTAATCGAACAATTAAAAAAGTTAACGTAATTCATACAATAACTTCAAACTTTTTGTTTGGAAAATAGAATAAATTACCTGTAACGCTGTTTTCACTAAAGCATTCCATTCTAACTTTGGTAACATGTTTCGTAAGAACATTGGATTAAATTCTGTTTCTTGATTTACAATTTCAACTTGAGAAAGCTGCAAGGGAAAATTGTTTGAATTGCAGTTTTTTGCATGACATTGAAGCATGTTATGAGTTATCAATCGCATATTTTATTTAATAAGTGTAAGAACGGAAGCAAAAAAAAAAAAGAAAAAAAAATGGTGAAGTCCGGGTTAATATAAAATTTATTTTTCTATTTTTCTCTGATTTTTTTTATGAAGCAAGCTATATTTTCTAATTGATTGGCAAGGAATCTGATTGGCCGAAATAGATATTAGTTAAACCATAAAATCAAATCTTGTGTAATATTGAAGGATAATATCGTCCTTCTCATAGGAATTTTAGTCCAAAATGTTTACAAACCAAAAGCTTATTCGTCCTACATTTGCTTATGGTATGCCATTTATTATTAATTCAATTCAAAATTTTATTAAATAATAACCCAGAAACGAAATAAATCAAGTAGCACGAAGGATTTCACCCACTTACTTTCATAGCTCAATTGTAAGGCGTTCTGGACAAATTCTAGAATGTAATAATAGCACATTTAACAAGATGGTTATAGAAGCGAAAGAGCCCGTTATAGTCGATTTTTACGCAGAGTAGGTTTCCGGGAACTGTGATTTATTTATTATTAAATGTACAGCGTATTTGAATTCTAACAATCTGATTCTTATCTGTTCTGATATTCGAGTATTTAATTTAATTGATTTTTATAGTTGGTGTGGACCTTGCAAGGCGTTGACGCCTATCCTTGAACAAGTTGTGAAAGAAAATAAAAAAATTAATCTCGTAAAACTTAATACTGATGATAACCCGGACCTTGCGAAAAAATATAAGGTAACTAACTTTGTAATCTTAAAAAGAAAAGATTCGTCATTCAAGCTAATAAGGACTTTTTAATGTTAGATTACATCACTTCCAACTGTACATGCATTCCACAACGGTAAATCGATAAACCATTTCATCGGTGTAAAACCCCCGGGAGAGATTAAGGCCTTTGTAGAAAATGCAGCATCATTAGCGAATGAGTAAATGATATTTTTTGACGTGAATTATAAAATAACGAGATTTTTCAATATTATGCACGTGATGAATGAGATTGCTGATCTCGTTGATCTCGTGTGTATTTCGGGTTTTCCTTTTTTCCTTTTTCACAAATAATAAATATTTGGAATTGAGATTAATAATCAAAGTTTCACAAAAATTTTTATATTTATTTAATTATCCTAAAGTAATCAACGTTTTCTAACTTGATTTTAAAGTTTTTAATTATAATGACAACAGAATCAAAATTTCCAACACTTGAATTTATCAAGTCTGAACAATTACGTGAGATAATTCAGACTAAAGAAGTAGGAAAGGATTATTTGATAATTGATGTTCGTGATGATGATTATGTGGTAAACTATAAAATGAAAATTTTGAATGTTACAATCCTACAATCCTCCCTTTATGTTAATAAATTTAATAAATTTATTAGGGAGGTAATATCCCAAATTGTATTAATAAACCTTCAGCAACCATCAAAGATAGTCTTGATTCATTAATTTCCGATTACAGTCATGGTAAATAATCTTTCTTGCCTTGCAATCAATTTCTTTCTAATCTTGAACCTAATTGAAAATCTTTTTGTTTGATAGTCCCACAAATTATATTCACATGTGGTCTTTCAAGAGGTCGTGGACCAAATAGCGCAAAAACGTATCAAGATGGAATATTATCGAAAAAAAATAACACCTCTCAAAAAATTCAAGTATTATCAGGTGGTATCACTGAATGGCAAAAACATTATAAAGATGAGCAAACTTTGATCGAAAATTATGATGCTAATTATTGGAATCAAAATAATAATAATATTCATACAAATAATCCAAATATTCATTAATTGAGAAATATGTTTACAATAAGTTATTTTTTAAAATAAACCAACCATTTATCAATAGATTTTTCAGGTAAAGGAAATTATGTTTACTGTAAATCATTTATATATTAAAATTCAATCACGAAAAGAAATGTGTACATCATGATGATAAAATATTTATGTATTAAAAAATCTATTTACATCAATAAATCATTCTCATTTATTTACCAATTTGAATAAATTCAACTTATTGCGGATTATTCTTTAAGAAATTAAAACAATTAAATTTATAAATCCAATTGAAAATCCAAATTTCTTTGTGAATAAATGACATTATATCTCTTCCCAATGAAACTTTTCTTTTTCTTCCAATTTTTGTAGCTTTTCTTTCTCAAACTCGCGAATTTTTTCCTTTATTATTTGTTCAACTCTTGCTATTTCTTCCGGCGTTGGTGAAGTTGATGATTCTCGATCATTTTCATCATAACTATAAATGCTATAATTATATGGTGACGGTCGCGGCGGAACGGAATTATTGGTTTTCGCCCATTTAACCCTTCTCTCATGATCTTCATCTACCATTCGTCTCTTAACTCTTAATTTGATTTTCGTGGAACCACTTACAGAATTTTCCCATGATTTTCCGGGATTGTTATCATGATCTATTCTACTTGATTTTAAATTATGATTTTTATCCTCTGATTCTTCTTCAAAATCCACGTTACCTTGGCTGATTACTCTGTTTATTCGCTTACTTAACCTTTTCGTTAAACTTGTAGGATTAGATATTTCTTCCGGAATATTGTCCTTTATTAATTGTTGTTCTTCTGTCGTTGATCCACTATCTGACCCAAGTCTACTGGCTAAGTCAAGTAAAAATAAAGCTAAATCTACTATACCTTTCAACTCCCATTGAGACAAGGATAATGGATCCTCTAGAGAAATGTAAAAAAATTTCATTCGATTAACAAGATCCCTTTAAAATTAATTTAATAAATAAATAAAATGGTAATCGTCCTCTTAATACCTTTAAGTATCTCATTGTAATACTTCCCTGCATACCAACACATTTTCTCGAAATATGGAAATCGATATTTTATCGGTACATTAGTACGTTTTTCAATATCATAAACAGCCAATTGACCCCTAATATTAAATCCCTGTAAAAAATTGCCCCCGATGACTATTGAATCATCTGGAGTATATACTGCATGAATCCATCCGGTAGGAATTATCCTAATGTATTAAAATGAATGTAAAGCTCAATAAATTTATGTTAAAAAATAAAGGATTCATCGGTTAATAAAGTCATTATCTTTCTTACATGGTATTACCAGCAACTAATTTCACTTCATAACTATCTTTGACCAAATCAGCAAAAAAGGTCATGGATTGTTCTGGTGAGGATATCCATCTAGAATACCTTTTTAAATTGGATGGTGTAGGTGGAACAAAATAAAATATTTTTGATCCTTTTATGACATGATAAAAAACAGATGTTCCACCGAAATCAATATGAAAATCAGTGAAGCTATCCTTAATGCTCATAAGGCAATAAAGCTGAACTTTAGGATATTCGATATGTTTCTTATGTGAGGGCCACATGTTCTCGACCCAGTCAAGCTCTCTTAGATAAAACATAAAGAAATATCATTATAAACTAGGATAAGCACATCGAATTATGAGAATAATGAGATATGTATTATCATACCTTACAATACGTGGACGGACTATTGAATTACCAAAGGATGTATCGCTCACTTCTAGGCTAATTACATTTAAAACCTGGTCACGTTTTGGACCATCGAAATAGGTAGCCCATTTATACATGTTCCAATCAGGAATTTCTTGTTGGGTGGAAACATCTTTTTTTTTATATCAAAGAGATTAAAATATCAATAAAACAAAATTGTTTAATGACGGACATTATAATAAATTACCTATTACGTCTACCGGAGTTTCGTATCCTAATGAAATGGTTTAATATATGGGTTTAAATTTATATGTTTAATTTCGGGTAAATCATCATATAAACATACCAACAGCTCCGGCAATTTCGCTAACTGTGATGTCCTTATGTGGCATTTTCATATCAAGGCCATCTGGACTTTCGATAATGATAGGTTCTTCAAGACCAAACCAACGTATCCAATCTATTGTCAGCTGTTCGCCACGTACCTTTCGAAATTTGTGTTTTTGAAACAATTTTGAATCAAGAACACGTTTCCATTTATAAGGATTACCGGTTAAACCATTTTCTAGATCAGCATAATTGACTTTTGAATGTTCTCGTTGAGATTTCCTTATTCCTACTTTATCTGATATGCATTTAATTTTGTATAATGGATATTATATTGTGTTGAACTAATCAAATGCAACGTTTGAAGAACGGAAACTTCGATCAGATATTTACTTACAGATACTAGGACCTTTGGATTTTGTGCATTCTGGACAATGATATTCATCAATTCTATCACATTCTTCGGAAGGAAGTTTGAGACAACTCGCATGACACCAGACATGACAGAGATCACATTTTATCCACGTCTCGGTGCTTTCTTGAAACCAAAGTGGTACTAGTCGTTGTTTATTAGCGCAAAGTGGACAACGTTCACCTTGACCTTCCGTAACCTGAGACATTTTATCGAGATTTCCTTAAATTATTACAATATTAAGTCGAGAAATCAGAGAAAAATACTTGGAACAGGTTTTACTGTAAATGAACATTGACTCCGATCCAATCCCTTCCGAATATCAATTTCACGTGACTGCAAGATGATAATCCAACATCCCGTGAAGATGCTCGGACATAACGAACATAGTCAATAGAAAGGAAAAAAATTCTTATTGGCTTATTTGATAGAAATACTCACGGGAACAAAGTTGACTTAATAAAGAATACGTCATTTATTAATAAATTATTGATTAAGCGTTACATTGATCGACATCAGCTGAAATATTAAGGAGTTGATGCTTCTTTTTTTAGAAACTAATAGCTCTTTTTTTTATCATTTATATAATGAAACAAGTGAAGTAACAATTGTATTCCAACTACAAAAAAAAACTTTTCCTTACAAACGTTCCAATCACTAAAAAAGATTAACATAAAAAAAAAATATGCCAGATATTAGAGTGACTTCCTAACAAGCAATAAACTAAAAAACATTCTAATGATATAAAAGAACTAACTATAAACAATAGTGAAATCTCTGATTCCTCTTTGCAACCTTTTGTAACAATAAAAATATTTCTACTCCAAAGAAACAAAAAATCCTTTCACTTTCAAATAAACAAATAATAACATTTATAATATTATTGAAATATAGTCTTAGGACTTGATATACTTCCTAATATATCATCAACATCAATAAACAATATTTCTGTAACTGAAAAACCCCAGCTATATAGAAGTTAACATAACTTCTAACTTTGTTATTCAACTAACTCCTTATAATCTAAAACAAATAATCAATGACTTTTATGCATACAAATAATAACAATGATAACAATATGTTCAAAGACACTGGTTTTGATTATATTATTCTACTAATTGATAAAGGAAAAAAGAAACAAACATGATCTAAGAATTAAATAAAAATAAAGAATCATATGACCAAGAAAAATAAGGACTAGTTTCAATATTATTACCGCTTTCATACATTTTTATATGACAAATAATATATCTGATATAAAGGAAAGACTATTACTAAGAAATGCACTTTTATTAATTCACTTTTTGTATATTATAATAAATACTAAGACTCTAACTATATTTCCAAATTGAGAAAATGCTTTATCTATTTTTGCATTATAAAAGATCTCACAACTGCAGTTATTAAAGTACAAGATATATAATATAATCCAATTTATAATTATAGATTCTGCAAAAAAAATTTAAACAAGATGCTGAAAAAGGAAAAATTCTGAAAAACTCTGATATTTCTTTATTTATTAATTCAGATATTATCTGAAATTTCTTTTTCTATTATAGTAAGATCCAATGGTTTTCTGTAATTCCTGATAAATTGTCTTTGTTATTTATAAAAATACTGATATCATCAAATTTTTCTATGATCAAATCTGATCTATTTAATTTCTTGAGATTGCTCTTAGAGTTAAATTAATTGACTTAGATCCTTTTCAAACTTCTTTATAATAATTTGAACTGAAACTCATTAGTTTATCACTCAACATCAATCAATTACAATTTTGATTATTAATGCTAGAACATGTTTTATCTTACATAAACAGCAATACTGACTATGATTATATACATTATCATTGGAAATAATTCTCTTATCTATCGCACGTGTTTCACTAAGTTATTTTTACTACGACAAGTAAATTCCTTATCATCAGACTTTACAATCTTAGAGAATCTCACATCCTACAAATATCCGGAATGCCTTAAAATTACTTTACTTGATTTTACAAACTTAAAAGTTTAGGGACTTAGGGAAAAATGTAGAGAATTTATTTATTCTAAGTGACGAACTTAAAAGTAAGTTAGTATAATAGTTCATAATCAAATTCTAGATGATAAACACATAAAAGGGAAAAGTAATTGGTTTTCAAAGTTGATTTCTTTATTTATTACTTGAATTTGTAATAAAACTAAAACTCGCAAATGAGTTAATTTACAATTTAAGCAAAAAGCTATGCTATTTATACAAAATTAATTTGCTACAGCTAACTAGTTACTACGCTATAAACTATCTAAATTTGTAATTTTAAATACTAATATAATAATAATAATAATACTGAAGATAATAATTATAATAAAAATGTTAATAATAATAAAAATAATGAAATAACGATAATAATTAAAATGATAGAAATACAAGAAATTAGGAAAATCCAATGAATCATGATGATCATGTAAATCTAATAAATTCTAAGTATCCTAAGAATCATATAGATTTTGCAGATCATTTGACACAGTATTTATCAAACTTATTACGTTGTCATTCCATTAGTCACTGATGATTGGCATAGTAAAGTTAATTTCTGATGTTGACAACATTCATCAATTTTAAAAATCAAGAAGATTTAGATGCTGCTATTGCATAATCATAGAAATTTAAAAGCAAAACATTATACTAGATAGAACTAACTACTATTATCTAACTAATGATTAGGCGGACTGAAACACATAATCAATTGAGTAGCAGTAAGATTTAGTTAGCTCAATCTTTATTAAGTTTTAGGAGAGACTTTGGTTGATTCGGGCTATTGTTGACTTCGGTATTCTTTCATGATTAAATTCCAGAATTGGCAAGTATGATGACTTCTAATCCTTCACGTAAGACAAATAATTTCCTTTGATGTAAGAAATTCTCAGTTGACATTACAAAATATTATTTGTAACCAAGTCGATAACATTTAAATAATTTAGAGATTACTTAAACCTAGATGTCACAAAGCAGGATTTATAACGTTAAGTAATTTACTATTACTTAACCAAGGTTTTTATAAAGCGAGTTGATAACGTTAAGTAATTTAATATTACTTAATCAAGGTTGACACAAAGCAATAACGTTAAGCAATTCAATATTACACAAAGCAGTTTGTTTATTACGAGACAATTTAGCAAAGAGTTTTTATTATCTTATAAAATTAACTTCCTAAATTT
>CAMKVN010003106.1:0-11389 GCA_946474995.1 Funneliformis geosporum
CATATCATTGGGTTGGTGCTAATCTTGATAGATCAGCATCCTGCCCTATATGCAATGAAGATCATAAAGAAAAAACAATCGGGAATACTATAAAGGGTGAATGGGATTCTGGTGAATATTGCAGAGAACGAACTTATCGTCTCAAATGCGGGATTGCTCTTCATCTGCATGGAATTCCAATAGTAAATGTGAAAGCATAAAAGGGGAAAAAAATTTAACACTACATGATCACATAACCAGTCATGATTTATCTCTATATGCTATTATTTTTTACCCTTTATCTCATATGCATTCGAAAAAAAGAAAAGCTATCAGGGTAAGTAATAGGGCCTGCGGTCCAAAGGCAGTCGCGTTACGCAAATCGATCTACGATTTGTTAATTAACTTCTAACCCATGATGTGGCACAGTAAATTTTCCCAACTGTCGAAGCTATTCCGGCTTCCTGTGATCCAAATACTTCCTACCTTGGCTTGTTTTGAAGCCCTCAATGCCTTGCATCTGGTCGAATTGATTTGTGGTTTCTAAAACTTCTGGAGCACGTTTCGTAGGCGAATGAAGTTTCAATACTCATATAGTGCAAATAATACATTAGGGGACTCACTGGGTAGCTATGAATTCTTACATAACAACCTACCAATTTCTCACCTCCTTTAGGTTCCCAGAACCGGAAACTAGTATTTTGTAGGTTGCCAGGCCACCAAAATTTCACACGCCACTTTGGAAATGTGGTCTCTCCAAGATTCTTTCGTGATTATGTCTAAAATAATTGACCTTATATTTCTCAAAATAACTCTGCATCCAGTGATCCAATTTTCACGAAATATGAGATTATAGAAGTTCAGAACCTTCCAAATCCAGTCGTGCAATCCTCATCAAAGTTGGGTCATTGGTTGACGAGCTATTCGCGTTCCAAATTCGTTACGGCAAATCGAACTTTTATGACAATTTTCCTTGAAGTCATTCTTCTGTGAAAGATAACCTAACCATTTTAGTGAGAAAAATAATGGTAAACTTTTTGCCTGAAAACATTGACCGAGGAGGATGCTAATATTTTTGACTTTATTGATTGATAAGAGGCCTGCATGTTAATACAGCTTAATTTCAGAATCAGGATCAGCAAATTAATAGATAGGATTACCATATTTGTTCTAGGAACTTTCATGTTTTGTGACGATCGTAGCGAGGAAATTTTATTTATAAAAATACTGGATGTGTCTGGTAAGAGAATTGAATTAAAAGTAATATATTAATTTTGCAAAAGCATAATTCAATCAATCCTCAAAATACTCTAAGTACTCTGCTCCAAATAAAAGCAAAAAAACTTTTAAGCATAATCAGTCTTAAATATTGCAAATTGAAAAATAAAGTTTTGCATATACTATAAATCTTATTCAAACCTCTCAAATAAATCTCCCAAATCAATCTCTCATCACAAAATGCTTTCAAACTCTGATATGTTTTTGATCGTACTTTTCAGCATCGTAATTATAATTTATGAGATGCTAACCTGGGATGTCCTAACAATAGAGGTACTCCAAGGCATTTTTTCAGGAAATGTCATAATATATATATTCTTTATAGGGGTTATATTATTTTTATGCAAATATCTCTCTCTAACTCTGACCCCAAAAATTGCCAAACTCGAAAAATCAATATTGGCTTTAAATAATGAAATACAAAAAATGAAAGGAGAGGCAAAATGGAACTGTATATCACAAGATAAGAAATATTCTGCTCTTCCTGGTTGTCTTTGCATATGTCTTCAGGGGTAACATAGGTTAATAGAGAAGGGATGGATTCTAGTAATAGTAGTAGCAGTAGCAATAGTGATAATGGCAATAGTTAGGGAGCCAAAGAATAGAAGTAGCCATTATCTTTCAGGACAGGCTTTAGATCTGATTGTATTTTCCCATGCAACTCCACAAAAATTTATTATATTTTATATATCCCTTTTTTTTCTTGTATGCTCAAAAAAATATCTTTATTGTATGAATTTTACATAATAAAAATAATCTATCAAAAAAATCTTGGCTATTGTTTTGGCAGGGCCCGGCTGAAATTCTAGTCACCTGATTTCTTTTACAATCAGAATTATATCCAAAATGAGTTTTATTTTTTAAGTTACAATAAATATTTGCTTTGAAATCTCTTAACATATGCACGAAAAATACAAAAATTGCTAAACTATTAAAAATGCTATTCTATACTTACGTAAAAAAATCTTATTCCAGTTATTTATTTGACCTTTCACCATAATTGATGGTAATATTAATTACATTCACATTTTGCGGAAAAAAAGAGATAGTTAGAGTTACAGATCTGGAGATAGGAGGTATTTTGATAGTTGATAGTTTCTTAGGTGATTTGTTTGGTGTTTGCTTGGGTCTCTCTAAAGAGGAACTTGATTGTTGTTTACAAAATAATGTATCATTGTCATCATAAACACTATCTGTTGAAGCTTTAGATGTATAGATTAATGAGGAATTCTTAGACACTCCTTATGATGATGATAACTTGCTCGTCCTATTTAACCTTCTAATACCTTCATTATGCGCTTGATCAAATGGTAGTTCTAGAAAATAGATTCACAATGTTAGTAATATAACTGAGCTTATAATCATTTGTCGAAGATATATATCTGATTTTAACCAAAACTCGTTAGAAAATGCTTTATAAATCTTTTCATCAACTAAACTTCTTTTAATTTCAGTACCTTCTTTATATTGTTGAGCTGTCTAATAAAAAATAATTATATCAACCTAAGGCAGATTCCTCCAAAGGACCTAGTAATATCCACTTACTTTAAATGCCTTTTTGAGATTTGTGAACTTCCTATTACAGTCTTCACCAGTAAAATAATTTGTATTTCCTATTTGTTAATCTTATTAGCAATGTTATCTCAGAAAAGTTATTTCTTCTTATTTAAAGTAAGGTGAAATTCAGCATTTCTCTGTTTTTGTTTATCAATGAGAAAGCGGATCTGTGTATTACTTCACTTGATAGAAGACATAATTTCACATGATGAAAGAATTCTAAGAAATGGATGCTTATTTATAAAGAAATATCTAATGATATGAATAACGAATATGATAAATATATAATGATTAGTTCAAATGATAATGGTAACTTAGTTGCCTTTTATCTGATTAGCTGATCATTTCATGATTTCAGTGATTAGCTAGCATCGAAGAAGTGTCTGAGAACTGTTGTAAAACTGATAGGAAGCTAGAATGATCCCTGTAATTCAAATACATTATACTTCTCTAATTAATAGATCTGAGAATAATTTAGCCATTATATTATCTCAGAACTAATTTAACCGAATTATGTCATTGAAAAATCCCTTACATACATGTGAATATGCACATTTCCAGATGTGGATCTTATATAAACCTCTGATAATATACTTGTAATCGAATAAAAAAAGTTAACCCAATATTTTATTATAATATACTTGCTACAAACTGCTATAATGCTAAATATTCACTAAAAAATATTTTATATCACTAAAATTACTATAAGTCTTATTTATTGTCTGTGATCACATATAATCATCAAATATGCCTGGACTTATGGTTAAGATCATTTTAGATAATATTTATAATAAAGCTGTATCTAAACCTATTAATCTCCATTCTGAATATGATATGAAACATGTTGCTAACTATTATCGTGATTATTTAAATGAACAGTTTAAAAAGTGGTTGAAATAGAAAAGCAATATGATTATTTATCTATCATTAGACCCATGAAACACCTCAGTAATAGGCTAATCATGTAAAATATTCTCTATAAAAATTACTTTCTAAACAAAATATAGTTTATATCATGTGTATAGCCTTTTCGCTTCATTTAGGCAAGTAAAATCTAAAACATACTACATTAACAATGAGCTATATGAAGATTACTTTGGCTATTGTAGATCTAGTGTTCATAAAAGTCAGATAGCTATCTGTTTCAAATGTTAGAAATTGGTGAAGATTGCTAAAGTAAAGCCTAGAAAAGTTTATTATGATGGATGACGCAGATGAGACTATGAAGTGTAATCTGAAGATTTGATAAAAAACTATTAGGATTGCTTTTGCTTCAAGGCTGAGATCAAAGATGAATCATACTCTGTGGCTAAGGCCTATTTAGTAATCCATGCTCTACTACCAACTTCTTATCAATATTCAGAAGGTTTTCTAAGAAAATACATAACAAGCGAAATATTTATCTTGTTTCAGTATGCAAAATAAAATAACTTGCTACCATTCACAAACAATTTTAATTAACCAAAAGGTACTACGTTAAGATTGGAAAATGGAGTAAAAATAACGATTGTTGATTGAGAAATGATTTTAATATAGATCATTACTTTCTTGATATATATTTTTATTCACATATATATTTTCTTGATAAATTTTAGCGAACATTGTTCGTCCAAAATCACGTGAATTTTTTTTCTTGACAAAAATTCCCGAATATTATCTTAGCCACAGAGTATATTTATTTGACTGCGCTTTAAACTAATACTAATCGAACAATAACAAATAAGGGACCAATTAGGTCAAATCTAAGTTGTCAGATTTGACCTGATTGGTTCCCTATTTTTTGTTTTTTTAGAATTAGGTAATCCTGATTGATGATGAATAATAGTGCAGATAGGATACAATAAGGTTTTAATTAGGGTGTTATAAAGATATCAATAGGGTTATACTTATTGATATTAATTTATTAACATCCAGTTTCCAATCGGGTTATTCCTAAATCATCAATAGGTATATTCCTATTATTACCTATTATACAAATAGCATATCCCGATTGGTAATATATTATCAAATTTTTATAATACAGGTAATTTTATAATTGTTATTTTATAAAAGTAAGTAATCCCGATTAATTACAATAAAAAGAATTTTATTATTGATATGATTTACATTAATATAATTTTAATTATAAGAAAAGTACATTTATAATTAATAAGCTTCCGATTGTTACAAATTTATTAAATTTAATTATTTGCTATATTTGATAAGAAAAAATCACTCCTATTAAAGAAAGAAAAAATTAGTAAAAATCTGAAAAAACTACCATTCTGATTTGTAAACTTATCTTAATCAATAGCAAAAAGTCTACTTCTACTAAAAAAGAAAAAAATTAATAAAAATTTCCCAAACCACTATTCCGATTTATAGACTTACCTTTACCAATAGCAAAAAAGTTAACTTCTATTAAAAAAGAAAAAAAAATAATAAAATCCAAAAAACAACAAAAGAGTCCTAATTTGTAATATAATATACCTTAGCCAATAAGTAAGAAAAATTCACTCTTAATAAAAAATATAAAAAAAAATAGTAAAAATCCAAAATACAATAAAAGAGTCCTGATTTGTAACATACTTTAACCAATAAGCAAGAAAAATCCACTCCTAATAAAAAATATAAAAAAAAATAGTAAAAATTCCAAAAAAAAACAAAAAAAAGAGTTCTGATTTATAACATACCTTAGCCAATAAGCAAGAAAGATCCATTCTAATAAAAAAAATAAAAAAATTAGTAAAAATCTGAAAAATCTACCATCCCGATTTGTAGACTTACTTTAACCAATAGCAAAAAAGTCTACTTTTATTAAAAAAAGAAAAAAAAATAGTAAAAATCTAAAAAAAAACTATTCCGATTTGTATACTTATCTTAATCAATAGAAAAAATTCCAGTTCTATTAAAAAAATAAATTAGTAAAAATCTGAAAAATCAATATCATCAATATCCTGATTTGTAATATATTTTAGTCAATAGCAAGAAAAGTTCACTCCTAATAAAAAGAAGAAAATAATTAGTAAAATCTAAAAAAACAACCATCTCGATTTGTAGATTCACCTTAACCAATAGCAAAATAGTCATAAAAAAAAAAAAATCCAAAAAACAACTATTCTGATTTGTAGACTTATCTTAATCAATAGTAATAAGTCTACTTTTATTAAAAAAAGAAAAAAATTAGTAAAAATCTGAAAAAACTACCATCCCGATTTGTAGACTTACCTTAACCAATAGTAAAAAAATCAACTCCTATTAAAAAAAGTAATTATCTAAAAAATCACCACCAAAAGAGTCCCGAAAAACTACATACCTTATCCAAAAGAAAGAACGTTTATTACTATAAAAAAAAATAAAAAATAAATAAAAAACTATTATCCAAAAGAAAGAAAGGTTCTTTACTAAAAAAAAGAAAAAAAACTACAAAGAAGAAAGAATATTCCGATTTATTAAAAAGAGGTTAAATATATATGATCCACTTGATTTTCGTAGTAAGCGAATCATATATAAAAAGTTAATAGAAGACAAAAATCATATTCAAATATGATAGTTCGTATTCGAAATGAAGATATTTGTCATTAATTAATAAAATTCACATTTGAATGCAAAAATCGTCTTCGAACTGACAAAAATCATATTCAAATGTGAAATTTGTCTTTGATAGACAAAATTTACCTTTGAATTGATGAATCTCGTAAAAGTAATAAATCATTATACAAAATTTGTAAAGAATCGCTTAACAAATTTCGTTATGAGTCGTTATAACGAATTTCGTAATGAATCATTAGAATTCTTTAACGATTTATTAGAATTATTCGTTAACCGATTTGTAATAAAATTTCATTAAGCGAATCAAATTATTAACAAATTTTGTTACAAGGTTCGTTATAACGAATTATTATAACGAATTTCATATGATTCGTTTAGACAAAATTGTATAATGAATTTCATTACGGATTGTTAACAAATCTTAACGAGACTTGTTAGCGAATTGTTACCAATCGGTAAATTTTAATTGAATAATAATCATCAATTGGGTATTAAACTGATTGATAACTAATTATTAATTGAACCTGATTTGTTACTATTTAACATATAGTTATAAATTTTTTAAAATAAGTATAAAATCAGATTGGAATCTGATTTATGTAATTCTACCTAATAATTATGATTATGGTATAAACTGATTCATATCCGATTGTAGTATCTACTGATTTCTATCTATTGATTGCTAATCAAAAAATAGTGACTAATCGGGAAGGTACCTGATTTATCAGCGTTCAATCTGAGTAATACATGTAAGCATGTGTGATAGCTGTTAAGATGCTAAAGCATAAATAAATATATTCCTAATCCTTGTTAAAGCTTGTGAAATGCATATATGATGTAATAGTGATACACTGCCAATCCACTTGTGCGATAAAATAATTTTCACACATAAGAAATTAATCCCTAAAATATTTCAAAAAAAATCCATATGCATTTACCTCTAACACCTTCTAAAGTCAAGATTTTCAATACATACTCTACATGCCCTTATTCTCGAACATAATATTTTTGGCATAAAAGTCATTTGCATATTTTTTGCTTCAATTACAACATGAACTCAGACCCAAAGAGATGTAAATGAGGAAATTACAAATATTAAAAAGGACAGTATAGAAAAATTATTACGCTTTTACATTATTTTTTTACTTCGCTTAGCAAACTTATACTAATATTTATCTTATATTTTATTAAATATGGAAGAATTCCTTTAACAAGAGAACCCCTTGATATCGTCAGAATTTCCTATAGCATTATTTGTACAAGTAGAGAAGGATGAATGGAAAGGAAGTAGAAAACTTTGAACAAGTTTTGCAAAAAGTTTTAGAACAAGTCCCCTTAGAGGATATTGAGCGGGTAAAGAAGTTTCGAAGTTTTGGTACTAGAAAAAACTGGTGAAATGGATATGGTGATGAATTATTTATGATAAATATATAAATATGATGACTTGTATTTTTAGGTTTTCTAGTATGGTATACCCACTAGCGAAGAGGCTAATGTCCGTTGTAATATTATTACTTTCTACACAGTAGTAACTAGTTGTATACCATATGATACATATCAAACATTTTGCCAGCACTTGAAACTTTATAAAATGGAAACCTAACCTGATCTTGTGATGTAAAATTAAATTATTTGTTAAACTAGTCTTGAGAACTAATTTTAAATACGTTCTTAGGTCGTAATAGCATTTGAGGATCTATGTTCACTCTCAAAAATGAAAGCATTAGTAATTGATATCGAAGCCTGGTATGAAGATGCAAATACAAATTTACGATCTCTGAAGTGTGATATTAGTCAGTACATAAGTGAGAGCACTAGTTATGAGAAAACTATGTGGGAGAGAATAGAAATGAACCTTAAGAAAATAAATGTGAAGAACCTTGGATTCGATCATTCAATTTGTTCAGACGTTCTGGATATCAAGTCAGAACCCTTTACAGATATACTAGGGTCAGTTTGTGATATTTTTAAGAAACCATTTCAAAAATATAAGTTAGAACAGAATTATCATATAATGGAAGCATGTAAAGAATTTATTCAGAATGAGAAATTGAAAATTAATATGGATGAGGTTTTGGGTAATATTAATTATGAAGAATGGTTAGATAAATCTGAGGAATTACAAGATTTAGCAAAACAGATGTTAAAATCAATGTAAGTATAAATTTCCCTCTTTGATATTATGCATCTGCAGGAGATAGCCAATCTGCGAGATGGAAGATAAATTTTCTTTTTAAGAATTCATGACCGAAGGAAAAAAAAAGGCTTATTAACTGATAAATAATTATAGACTCAAAGTTTAAAAATCACTAAAATACGAAGCATATATAAAGAAGGAAAAATCGATAAATGAAGGATCATATGTTTGTGAAGTTCTCGCATCATTGATAAATATAGTGATAAGTGATTTACTAGAAAAACCAATAGCGTGGAACATATGGTAGGTTTAACTTGAAAGATACACCACTATTATATATTTTGTTTCAATTAATATGTCTTCTAAATTAAGGAAGAAGAAGAAAGTTCAGCTAGTGTCACACAAAAAAATCTCATAAAATTGCCTGAAGAGTCGATTATATGATGGTAGCCCAGTTAGGAAAAAATGCTGAGCTTGAAATTGTTTATCTTGAGACTGGTAGACCTAATTCCAGTCAAAATAAGAGAGTTTGTGATCACAAAAAATTAATATGAATTCTATTGACATTACAAGAAGCATAAAAACCTTAAAAGATATTTAATCAACCATCCAAAAGGCAGAATCTGACCAAATTTACTATTAATATCGCAGGTATAAATAACTTACTTTCTATTTTTTTATATATTTATAAATCATTTATATTCTGCCCTATTTATTTCTAGGTGATGTTATAGAACTTTATGCTATATGAAAAGAATTAGGAATTTACAAGTACTGGCTAATAGAGGAGGTAATAATTCTGTTGCATATAACTTTACCGAGTGCTGTATATCTACTTATTCATACTTTGTTGACATTGAGGACATCTGTAGCATGTTCAATTCACAAGATATTATATGATTTTGATTCTGGAAATAGTGAGCATAGTTTTAGTGAAATGAAAGTAACAGTTTCGACCTCTAAAAATTTATAGAATAGAGTTCGATTTTATACATATAATTATTAAAAAAAATTTTCTTGACAAAATCATGTGATATAAAAACTGTTAACAATATTAATGATCAGACAAATATATATTCATGTGTGTGGTATATATTAAATAATAAATTTTTTTTGGCAAAAGTTTATGATTAATGGTCGTGATGTCATGTAAAATTCTTGATCAGAGCTAATATTTCTAACTGATCTGCTAGATGTATCATGAAACTGGCGTATAAATTAAAATATTTTATTGCTATGATCTAATGGGTATATTTTTGCACGCAAACTTTTTTTACGTAAAACTATATCTAATAAAATATTCCATTCTGACTATAAACATATTATTAATAATAGGTTACCTGAAAGTCTTATCAAGAGAGTGTGTAAGAGACTCTTATACCATTTTAAAGATCCTATTCCATTAGAATCTATTTCTGGAAAGTCCAAATGAATTGAATTTTATTTGAGACACACATTAGAGATTTATGAGAATTCATTAAATAGAAAACGCAAAAATATGACTCAGAAAAAATTATTATGTCCTTGAAGTTGGCTAGAATGTGATGTATTTTCAGCATTATCATATGTATGTGTTTTAGATAGTGAAATTTAAACTGATGATATCCCTTATAATCTTAAGGAAAAAATAACCACTGAGTTATTAATGAACTTAAAGTCTTATCTCAACATCTGCTTGACTATAATAGAAAGACTTTTGGGAAAATGATACAAGACATAGATAATGATTATAAAAAAAGGGTTAGTACAAATAAGATATTATGCTACAAGATCGAGGATCTGAAGATGCAGGTACAAGAGGCAGAAAAAGAGCTAGCATCTACAAAGTCAGATTCTATTCATTAGTTAAGATACTTTTTTTAAGAATTTAATCCTATCCTAGCTATATTCTATGTAGATGCTCATGAAGTATAGTTAGATTGAAAACAATGAATTTTTTTCATATAATGCCTTATCAATAATCTTAATTACATTACGCTAGTCATTAGCATATTGGAGACAATTAGTAAAAAAGGGAGAAATCTAAATTTTGGTCAAAATTTATATTATTAAACCACTTGACTAATCTCAATCATGTGCACAAATTTGGTTTAATAATAAAAATTAACAAAAATTTTGGATTTCCCCCTTTTCTACTGACTGTCTCCCATATTGACGCATAATTTTGACTAGTTCATTTATAGTACACGACCTATTAAATAGGCAGATATGTGTGAGATTTTTTCATATTATTTTTGGGCAATCAAAGTAACTCTGGGATACATATATTGAACTGATATTGTAATGGCATCCTTAACAAAATAAGGGATGATTTTCTCCTGCACTTTTTTAGGATCAGCACATACATCTTCAAATATAGGCACTGTACCTCTATCTGGAGAAAATGAAGCTACTTTAGGAATTTTATCAGGTTTTATTGCTCGAAATGTTGGGCTATTTGCAATTATCTGATAACCAGATTTGAGATACAAGTATTTCAGCTCCTTAAGATTATGGCTGATGAATAGTAAATTATCATACTGATATAGCGCATCTCTCCTTTCTTCTATTAAACATTTGATAAAGCTTATTTTTGAGTATGAGATTGAGAACCTCATTAGTTTTTTCTAAATTAGTACAACCACATATTAGTAAGTGAAAGGCCATTAGGAAACACTCGAATGTCTGTTATATTTTTTAGCATCTTTAATCTCATTAATGTGATATACGAGCCTATCAACTGGCTCAAGTTTATTTATTTTCATATCAAATGAAGTATTATTAATGATGTACTAAAAATAATCCCTTTTAATTCTTCACCTCTTTCAAGAATCCTTTCTTGATTAGAGTATATTGTTACGGTCAGTTCTTTATGTTGCTTAAATGTTAAAAGCGGACGGATAATATATGTGGTAAGCAGAAGGTTTT
>CAMKVN010003107.1:0-11386 GCA_946474995.1 Funneliformis geosporum
GATAAGCGTTGAATATTTGCTTTTGTAGCAAATAGCAAAATTCGATCATTACCAATTACACAGTCCCTTATTAAGAAGTATCGCCATTTAATGTTAAACAAAGTGAATCTGGAATATTAACTTCTTCAATGGTTTGTAGTTCAGCAGGCATTTCTGCTCTTTTGATACGTTTAATTATTGAACGAAGAGCATTAGAAGATAGCATGTAGGGATAATACTCTTGTGACATATTAACAGTAATATCTTGAATGATTTGTATAGGTTTATCTTTTGTTGTACAAGCTTTCTGCTTGATTTGACTGATATTTTTTGCAACTTCTGCATTACTAGGTTGTGGTGAGTGGTCATGTTCAACAAATTTTTTAAGATAATGGGACCTATTATGAAAAGTTGTTACTGCACGACCCTTACAATTATCTAGTTTTCTTTTCTCACAACACCAATAATATGTATCCTTTCATGTTCATTTTTTTACCATTAAATAGCCTTGAACATTTATTTTATTATTTTCTTTTTGGGATGGAACAATATCACATATTTCATAATTTTTCATTTCTAATATATTTTTATGATTAAAGAATGAGAAAGCAAAAATAAGAAGTTTTCTTTCGAAATTGGGAATTTATTATAATTACGCGCAGTAATTATGTGCAGTATATTTTATAAATATATTAAGGCGCTTTATTTATCTATAAATATACTAATGAGGGAATGATTATCTACCTTTTAAATCGTGTAACATGTGATAAAAACCAGCTTATGCTATTTTAGTGTTTATTAATTTAAATTATATTTATTGTATGGTTTATATTATTCTGGATTACTTTTTTAAGATGAAATATTTTACCCACGCCATTTAAAATTGCATTTTTTGGCAATATGAGTTTACCTGTTATAATGTAGGGGGTATTTTATTTAATTGTTTAAAAAATGTAATAACAATTCGAAGATATGTTTAATAAATAACATGAAATCACAGCTTTCGTAATATCAAAAATTAATAAAAAAATAGAATACTTAAATATAGTATATCATAAAATGTAATTAAATATAACATTAATTAAAATAGAATAATGTAATGAATAAATAGAACAGAAATATGGCATGTGAAATAAAATAAAGGGTATAGAACGAGAATTTACGAAGGATCACATGACTTAATTCTAGACTAATAAAGTTTAACTATATATTATATTTGAAAAAAATCCACCTGTTCGAAACTCAGAACCTGAAAAAATCCCAAAACTTAATTTCAGACAGTATTAAAGCTTAATATGAACCAATTTCGTACCTGTCGGGATTTTGTGTCTGTTGGGATTTTATACCTGTTGGGATTTTGACCTGTTGGGATTTTGAATCTGTCAGGATTTTGGATTTTGGGATTTTGAGTTTCGGGATTTTGGATGGCATCGGATTTGTATCGTAATGAATTTATCCTCTTTTTTTCAAGGGATAACGTTTTGTAGTGAAGTTTTGCCCTCTTTTATACTGAATTTAGAATTGTTTGCTGACATGTTTGAAAATGATAAATTTGATTGTAAATAAAAAGAAATTATGTTGCCAAGAAAGTTGTCATGACGAAATTTGTTCAGAGAAGTAGGCTAACAAATCAAAGGGTTGTCGTAAAGTCAAAAAAATTCTTGAAGTTATTTGAGTCTAATTTCAGTAGTCTTCGTGAGGAGTGATAGGGATGAATCACTATTTATCATGTTAGCGAAGTGTTGTAGTTTGGAATGTATCATATTTGCTGCAAGATCGTTGAAACCATTTGTCAGTTTGCTGGTTAGCATACTGTTAGGTGTTGACTTTGGAAATTTGAGTTTGTGTTTAAGGAAAATCCTAACTTTGGTGAATAGAGCATTGCATTCTTTAGGTGATAAAATAACTAATTGTGAATAATATTCAACCCTAGGAATTAAAACCATGTTAAAGATGTATTTTAGTTGTTTATCAGTCAATGGTTTATATTTGAGTTTTAAAATGAACTCTGTGATTTCATTTTGTATTTGTTGTTTGATGAAAGTTTTGTTATATTTTGCTAAGATATATACACCTAAACATCTAGTTGATTCTGAAGGTTTTTTTGTTGGAAAAGAAATAGGCTGATTTAGAAATTTACTATATATTGAAATATTTACGTCAGTTGCCTCGTTTGTTAAGATGAAGGACTTGTCGTGATTAACTTTCATCGAGTTGAAGTCAAAGAAGGATTGAGCAATGTCAAAGATAGCAGTCAAATTCGATAGATTGTTAGTAACCCAGATTATGTCGTCCATATATGCTGAGTTAGGAATATAAGCAGAGATTTTTGAGGTCTCTGTTTTGGTGATGTCCGGTTTTCATGACACTGACATTTTATATCCTAGTGAAGAGTTTTTAATTCGTGACAAGAGGGGATTATAGTAAATTATCCAGAGCAAAGAAGAGATAACCTCACCTTGATCAATTTCAACAATGATATTATACGAATTAGTGTTGCTATATGCTGTGAATCGGAGTTCTTTCTGTTTAAAAAGAGGTTAGTGATAATATTAGTGAATAGTAAGGGAATTTTTAATCGTTTCAATGCTTTTCGTAACATAAAGATATTGACTCTATTGTAGGCTTTTGACATATTTTGAAAAAGCATATATAAATTTGAACGGCTGGACTTGTTCATTTTAATATTTAGGCGGTAAAATTCAAGAATGTTGTTAATAATATGTAATGGTTCCATTGTTGATTGATGTGGTAAACCTGCAAAATTGAGACCTTTAAGTATGTTGTGTTTAATGAATACGTCCTGTAGTC
The DNA here is from genome assembly GCA_946474995.1 of Funneliformis geosporum. Classification (NCBI taxonomy): domain Eukaryota; kingdom Fungi; phylum Glomeromycota; class Glomeromycetes; order Glomerales; family Glomeraceae; genus Funneliformis; species Funneliformis geosporum. The sequence goes on from CAMKVN010003107.1 coordinate 2,791, forward strand.
TTTGATTTAGAATCTTAACAAATGCTTTTCTAATATGTCTAGGACGTGTATTATCTAAATTGCAATTCCAAGCTTTGGGCTTAGGAATTGGGTACACATATGCTAAATTCTATTGTGTAGGTGTCTGTGAACTGACAAAACAGGCACTGATGATAGTATACAAAAATTTATTCATTCTAGGGCCTAGTTTTTCAACATTTTATTTGGTATTTGAGAAGGGTCAGGAGCTTTATAATCAGGTAGATATTTAATAATAAATAACCACTCATCATACGTAGGGATGTCCATGATTTCCTTGTAAAATTCATCACTAATATTATCAACTGGCTCATAGTAGCATTGCCATTCATTCCAATTTGGGTTAAAATTGTGTGAACTTTGATCTGTAACAATTTTATTTGTAGAGCCAGCAATAGTTTGAAAATGTGTTGCTGCATAGGCTTTAATATCTTCAGGAACAACAGCGAGATATTGTGAAGTCGTATCTGCATTGACCATGACTTTATCAAGAATGATGGCTTTCCTATTTCTTTCAAGACATGAATCTATCATTTTAGTGAGAGAATTTTTAAAGTTTTCATTCCTTTGTTTGATAAATTCTAAAATTCTTTCATTGTTTTCATTATGAGAAACAATACGTTGTTTAGCTTACATGGGTTTGATAATATCTGTTTTTAGTTCATGTAAATAATTTAATGGGTGATTATTTGAAAAGTGATCATTAATAAGGATTTGTGTTCATCGGGCGAGATTGAAAAGGAGAAAGTTGAAAAATATGGTTGGAGAAGTGATTTTTTAACTTGTAATAGATTTTGTATAACTTATTGATTTGTTTGTGAATAGAAGAATTTGAGCAGGAGAATAAAGAATTATGATGAGAAGTAGTCATTTGTTTAGGTAAATGCTTTTTTGTGGATGTTAAGACAGTGTTGGTAAAAAATCCCAGGCAGCATTAAGGGCATTCTGAGAATTACAAAAATCATGTGTTGTGCTGTTTTTGAATTTTGGGTCAGTCTTCAGAATAAGATCCATTTTATCAGTGAAGAGATCCCATTGAAGAAGAGTGGTCTTATTGAAAAGAAAATTTTTCTTTGTAACTTTATGTTGTTTGGAGTAAGCATTTGATGACTGATTAAAGAAATTATTTTTGTAAAGTGATATGAGAAGAGGAAAATGATCCGTCAAGTATAGAAAGGAAGAATCGTTAAGTATATCAAAAGAAACAATATCATAAGCTAGGGAAGATGAGACAAATATATAATCAATGTGAAAAGAGTAAGATATAGAAGTTGATTTGAAAGTAGGAGGGAAAGATTGATTGAAAGGAGAAATATTATGTAGGAATCTGAGATTAATGATATTATGTAAGAAGTTTTGTAAGGTTCGTTTGCATTTTGATTTATAGGTTTTTGAAATATCAATGTTAAAATTGCCTATTAGAATAATATGAAAGTTGTTTCTTCGGCTCTGAACCAAACGATCCATTAGTTTAGTTTGAATTTGGATTTAATGTTGAAATAATTTTTTGTCATGAAAACTGGTGGGAAGGTAAATTTGAAAAACATGTAGTTTAAATTTGTTTTTGAATTGGAAGTCTAAATATAATATACAATCGAAGAAGGAGCCTTGATTAAAAAGATGTGAACAAAGGTTATTTCTAATAATTAGACCTACTCCTTGACAATTTTGGAAATGGTTTGAACTATAAAAAAAGAATTTATAGTGCTTATTATGAAAATTTTGATTGATTTCTAGCTTGTAGGTAGGTAAGGTGAGTTTCACTTAAACCGAAAATATCTAGATTAAAGTTTATAAAAAATTGTTCTACTTGTTGGAGACAGTCTGAAGAAATACAGCTTCTTACATTATGGGTTGCAATTGAAAGTAAGTTAGGATTGTTAATATATGATAATAAATTTGCGTTAGTATAATTATTATTATTCATTGGAATCGTTGAAGACGTTCCATTATTATTGGTGAGATGAGGTCATAATATCATTTGGGAATGGTAAACGATTAAATTATGGGGCTGATGGTGGCAATCAAATTTCTCATTTCTGTTTTGATATCATTAACTGATGTTTCGACTATATTAATTAATTGAAGATTATCATTGGTAGAAGTTTTTGGGTTATTTTGTTCATTGTCGTTAAAAATTGATTGGGTAATTTCTATAGGTAGAGTAGTATCTTTCAACATTAAATATTCATCATGCGATGGGAAAACATAATTGGGGTCAGTGACATGCTTCACATCGTATTCAATGTTATACATTATTTCAAGACGATTTAAACGAAAGCCAATATCCTCTTCATTTTGTTGGATAACAAGTAGATCATTTTTGATAGATACGATTTCATCACTAATTGTAAGTAGTTTGTTATCAATAATATCGAGTCTTTCCTGAACGACTTTTAACATATCAACGATATTTGGGTTAGGGGGTGATAATTAATGGTTATTGTAATTGGAATTATTATTTTTTAGTGCATCAGCATATGAAGTATTATTGTTTGATCTGTTGAAATTATTATTTTTTGGCGGACGATATATTTCAGTTTAAATAATCATATAGTGGTCTGTAATAGTTTGCAGTTTTATGATTGTTACAGTCTTTAAATTCATGACTGAGCGCGCTACAGCTTCAACAATATTTGGTAGCAGGTTCTATCCAATAGAGAATTTTCCTTTAAATTTTTGTGATTGCGTAGCAGCAGTATCTAGGTTGTCAAGGGTAGCGAAATTAACAAATGTATAAGGTTTTAATCAATATTATTGATCACGTGGAATAAAATATGATCTGGCATTGATGTGTGTAAGAAAATCGCTAAGTTGTTGTTAGTCTGTATTAAAAGACAGAACTGTAAATTTTAACTTAAATTGTTGACATAATGCAGTTTGTAACGGGTTAAGATCAGTTGGTTCTACTCTGAATGTGGTGTCTAAAAATTGGATGGACCAGTATTTATCATAGAATGGTTTGATAACGTCAGCATTTTCGAATACTACGAATGCGATCTGTCATGGGTCTCTGATGATCATTGAGAATCTGGTGATCGTTCTGTATTTAGCAAAGAAATTTCGTAGCACATCAGATTTAATGAATAAGGGAATGTTTGATACTTTAAGGATCCTTCTTTTTCAGCGTTTTGTTTGATTTTTTTTCTGCAGGGTCAATAATAGTGAAGATCGGGTTATGTTATGTCTCCTGTATCTTTTTAATAGCATGTGTTAGTTCCTCCATTGATCGAAAATAGACTGAGAACTTTCTGAATTTGAAAACGTAAGTAGAGCCTTGATAACCATTGAAGCGTACAAAAAGGAAATTGACGAATGTACATTTTTGGCTATAGATTTTCCTTTTATATTTGACGCGTTATCTGTCACATAAAATCACGTAGGAGCAGTAATAACGTTGAATGAAACCCCCTGAGTTTCTTGGTCACGTGTTTCTTCATTTTGCTCAATTTCTTCAGACCAAGTTTGTTTTGTTTGCCTTTAGTATCAATGGGGAGAATATAGTCAAAGCCTGTATCTTCGAACATGTGATTCTTGTTGTTATTAGCATGCATTGAGTCGTTTGTTGTTTGTTTTGAAATAATAGGTGGAGGAGGAGTAAAATTAGAAGTGGTATCAACATCCATTTCTAAGGGCACTTCAGGAGAGAAGACGTTGTTCTCTATATTATTAGTTTTTTTTTAGAAGAAGTTTCATTGTTACTTTTAGACAAAACGTTGAGGATAATTTTTTCAATATCTGGATCGATAGTATCTTCGTTTGAAGGTGTCAAAATTTTCTGTTATTTTGTTAGAGTATTATTTTCATTTAGTTCTGTTGTATTTGAAGAAGAACTTAAAGCTTCAGAGTTGTTAAATGAGCTGAGATATTTCATTTGTTTCGTTGATAATTATTTTGCATTTGTTGTTTAGAATAGGTTGCTCTAGTAACTGGCATAATTTTTGTTTTTGTCGATCTTTTTTAGTGAACAGGACGTTTGTGGAAGAGAGAGTTTTTTTGATTTTTTTTGATTTTGGATCAGCCCATCTCAAGATATTCGCGATTGTATTTCGAAATCCGGACTCCTTTATTTAAAGTAGAATTTCTTGATTCATAATTTCGGCCGATAATACAATTGCGATTATCTCACGATTGGATAATCCAAAATCAATGAATGTTAGCTCATTGGATCCGTCAAGTCGCAAGAATTCTAATGGTAGTTGTTTCATACGAATCGGAACGATATTGGCTGAGATCGTACATTTTTTGTTTATTGTTTTTCTCAATATGAAAAATCATATGATATGGGAGCTGATTTATTAAAAGTGGGTTATGAGACATAGTAAATCATATGATCCATACCTCAATTTTAATAGAATACTACCCATATGACATCATTTCATGACTTTAGCCTTCAATGGTCGAAATGATTTTGACCATTTCGACCATTTCGGATATCCGAAATGATCCATTTCGACTTCATATATAGTGAGATCCATACTGTTATAAAAGTGTGAAATTCTTGACATTTATGCTATAAATAATAAATATTATTAAAGCTACAGTAACTGACTTATAAGGTTATAAATAATTATATACTATCACTACTGGTAATAATAAACTCTTAGTATTATTAAATTCAACAGTGTTTAGTAATGATCTGGTTATTTGACCTTAAATGATTTATCTATTTCTTTATTATAATCATAAATTATTTAGCACTTGTCATTTCACAAATGATCTAAATAACAAATGATAAATGATCAAGGATATTTAAGATCATTTAATATCATTTGTCATTTAGTCATTTGTTTTTACAAAAGATATACTTAAAGAATTAAAATTCTCTAGAGTTTCACTAAATATTTATGATTCATTAAGAGTTTCACAAATTTATCTTTCAACAATAAAAAATTATTATAAAAAAATAATAGAAGGATTATTCAAATAGAATAATAAAAAATTGTTCTAAAAGAATGATTAAAATCATCATTTCTAAAGATGCCTCCCTAAACTATTTTTAGAAAATTTGGGTTTCAAGATTTTTGAGATAAAACTATTTATTTATAATAAATATCTTTACCTAAACTTCTAATAGGTTTTCCTAAACTCAATTAGGTTTCATCAAGTTTTAGATTTAAAAAAAATCATTTTAAAACAGTTTCTAAATTTTTAAGCTACACGTTAAAATAGGTTTCGAATAGATCATTAATTGTTCTAATTGAATAATAGAAGATTTATTTTGATAGAATAATAGAAAAATCATTCTGATAGTATAATAGAAGAATTATTTTAAAAGAATAGTTAAAATCATTATTTAATAAATAATAGAATGATAAAAGAATTAATATAAAAATTACCAACTGAGATAGGATAGCGATTCCCATTCATATAAAAAATTGGTTAGACTTATTTTATATGATCAATATGATCTTATCTATCGATTTTTCACTGATCTACAAATCTGATTTTGATGAATTTTAGCTTGTTAGAATCGCTGCATTGAGAAGAGTAACCAGAATAACAAAAACAATCATTCCAATAAAATGATAAAAAATTATTCTAAAGAAATAATTAAAATATCATTCTAAAGAAACAATCAAAATCATCATACAATAGAATAATATAAGAATCATTCTATTGAAATAATAAAGCATCATTCTGATAGAATGGTAAAAGAATTATTCTATCAAAAATACAAAAGCATCATTTTGATAAAATAATAAAAAATCATTCTAAAGGAATGATTAAAATCATAATTCCAATAGTATAATAAAAATTGCTTTAAAGAAATGATTAAAAATATCATTCTAAAGAAATGATTAAAATTATCATTTTGATATAATGATAAAATAATCATTCTATTGAAATGATAAAACCCATCATTATAATATAATAATAAAAAAATCATTCTAAAAAAACAATTAAAAATATTGTTCTATCAAAACAATAGAAGTGTTGTTTTAAACAATAAATTTTATCATTCCTATAAAATGATATTTTATCATTTTATCAGAATGATGTTTTCAATTATTTCTTTAGAATAATTTTTTTAGAATAATGCAATATTTTTAATTGTTCTTTTTTATCATTATATTAGAATGATCCTTCTATTATTCCTTTAAAATAATTTTTATTGTTTTATCAGAATGATAATTTTTTGTCATTTTGATAGAATGATTCTTTTATAATTTTATTAAAATAATGTTTTTATCGTTCTTTTAAAATAATTTTTATTATTCTATTGAATAATAGTTTTTGTCATTTCTTTAGAATGATTCATCTATCATTCTATTAAAACAATAACTTTTTGTTATATCTTTAGAAATATTCTTCTATCTTTCTATAGAATAATGTTTTTAATCATTCCTTTAGTATAATTTTTATCATTCTATTAGAATGATAGTTTTTTTCATTTCTTTAAAAATAATTCTTCTATCTTTCTATCAGAATAATGATTTTAATTATTCCTTTAGAATGATATTATATTGTTCTGACAGAATGATATTTTTAATTGTTTCTTTAGAATAATTTTTATCATTCTATCAGATTAATTCTTCTATCATTCCTTTAGAACCATTCTATCAAAATGATAATGAAAATAAAAAATTATCAATTTTTTAGTTTGAATTTAACATTTGATTTAACTTGACTGAATTTATCTGACTCATAATTTGAGTTGATTGTTCAAAACTCAAATATAATTTATTATACTATATATAAAATCTTTGCTAAATGTAAAATATATTTTTTTAATATATATAATAAAATTTTTTAATAAATTTAACTTACTTACACTATAATAAACAAAATAAATAATAAAAATTTATAATGCAGAAGCTTTGTAATAAAAAGAAAGAAAACTTTAGAAAAATTTTTTTTGAATTTATGTTAAATCTGAACTTATTTAATTAAAATAATCATAATTAACTTAAAAAATAAAAGTTTATTTTTTTAGAGTTTTCTTACTTTCTACTTCAAGCTTTCATATATACTATATTAAAAATTATTAAATTGAAATGACCAGTCATTTATTATTTTTATTTTGAGTCATTTACCAGTCATAATCATTTAATGAAAACTGAAATTTACTATATAATACAGCTCTAATCAAAAGTAATAGCAGTTATTATTTTTTACTTATCAAAACTTTTTTCTAATTAACATCAAAAAAGCTTTTTTTAAATAAAAACCAATAATTATAACTACAACTTTATTAATAAATTAATATTTTATTTATCTTTTATCTGTATCAATTGATACTTTAATTCATTTTAGCATGTTATGATATAGTTAATTATAAAAGAATTGTTGAGATCTTTCTATTCCTTTCTAATTACACTAATAAAAAATTCATTTGAAACTTTTTTTCTATACTACCATTTTTTTGATATTTTTTTTTTAATATTAATTATTCTTTAAAATAGCCCAAACATTTTTAATTAAATTATGTTAAGGTTTAAGATATATTAAGATTAAATATAAACAAATCCAAAAGATATATTTTCAAGTTTTTTTAGATGTTATATAATAACCAGAAATAAATTAATTAACCAATTCATTTTGACTTTATTTATTTAATTTATAATATTCCATTATCCAATTGGACTTAATAAATAATGTGATTAGTGTTTTGCATATTCGAATCAGTTCGGATTTAGGCAAAATCTGATTCAATCTGAATCTGAAAAATCTGAATCTGATTTGTATCTGAAAGATCAAAAATTTTTTTAACAAAAATCCACCTCTGACATATGAAACAGTATTTTAATGTTAAAAAACAACAATTTTGTTAATTTTTTAATAAAACTCTTCTTTAATGTTTAGAATGGCATTTTAATGTTAAAAAACAACAATTTTATTGTTTATTTAACAAAAATCTGCCTCCAATGTTCAGAACAGTATTTTAATGTTAAAAAAACAACAGTTTTGTTATTTTTTTGCACAAAAATCTGTCTTTGACGTTTGAATCGGTATTTTATTATAAAAAATTGATTTTTTATTAATAAAAGTTTTATCTGACTTTCGGGGTGGCATTTTAATATAAAAAATTAATTTTTATAATTTTTTATTAATAAATGTCGCATTTGACTTTCAGGTAGCATTTTAATATGCAAAAATAATTTTTATTAATTTTTTATTATTAAATGTCGCGTCTGACTTTTAGGGTAGCATTTTAATATAAAATTTAATAAAAATCAATTTTTTTATTAATAAATGCTACATCTGACTTGTGGAATGGCATTTTGTTATTAAAAATTAATAAAAAATTATTTTTTTAATAATAAATATTGCATCTGACTTTTGGGATGGCATTATAATATAAAAAATTAATAAAAATTAATTTTTTATTAATAAATATTGCATCTGACTTTTGGGGTATCATTTTAATATAAAAAATTAATAAAAATTAATTTCTTTATTAATAAATATCACATCTGACTTTTGGGGTGGCATTTAATATAAAAAATTAATTTTTATTAATTTTTTTTATTTATAAATGTAGCATCTGACTTTCAGGATAGCATTTTAATATAAAAAATTAATTTTTATTAATTTTTTTATTAATAAATATTATATCCGACTTTCAGGGTAGCAT
>CAMKVN010003108.1:0-11384 GCA_946474995.1 Funneliformis geosporum
TGATATAGAATCATTAATTACGTATACAAACCTTATAAAAAACGTATCATTTCCTTATTTCGATTTCTTATAGGAAACTAATTAAATTTTTTAATAATTTTATAACAAAATTAAAATCTTGATATTAGAATTTATTATATTAAAAGTTGATTATAATTGATTATTTTTTTAGTCTGTAGTATAATGAAGAACCATATATATCTACATAATGTGAAAATTTTGTCCAATTGTTTATCTGCTCAAAATTGAGTTAATACGTAATTGGTTACTTTTATTATACTTGTATTATAGACTTAAAAACAGTTTTTAAAACTTTTTCCTAATTTTATTTTTTTTCTTTTACTAAGATACTATTTAATCAAAAAGAATATAATAAAAATGATTTTATAATTATATAAAATCAATTTAACTGATATATAACCTTTTTATTATAATTATAATAATATTTTTTTTTCTTAATATATATTTGATTTAAATTCAATTTTTTTAATCTTTAATAAAAATTAAATAAAATTATATACTTTGAAATTAAATAAACCTAAATTCTTTGAACCAAGTCTAAGCCTAGACCTAAATTCTTAAATTAAGTTTGAGACTAGATTTAAATAGATATAATTTTTTAAACTAAGTTTAAGACCAGATCTGATCAGATTTAAGCCTTTAGATTTTTATACAAACTATTTCTATAAGTTTATTTAATAGGATTTATATATTCTAGGATCAGGATTAGATTAAGACTAACTTTTCTAATCTTATTTGAATTCAAAAATTTTTTATATTATTAAAATATAATAATACTTATTAAAGGTAATAGTCAATGATAAATTAAATTTTATTTATTATATATAATGATTTATACAAGAAATAGAATTTGATTAGATAAAATTTTTTACCAAAGTCATTAAAAGATGATATAATATTTAGCAACATCATTTTTTGATCTACCTAAATACCTTTTAAATGGGTTGATTAAATTAATTAATATAAATATATATATATTTTTTTTTTTCGATATCTAATACATTTTTGGTTTTCCCGGCAGTTTTCACTCCTTCCTATTGTAAAGGACCCAATATTACATATTCTTATTTGAGACAACATGAATTAATTAATATAGCGCTAAGCCACCGATCACGGTTTACAAAAATTGATTAAAAATTTTAGTGTTGATATGCTGAAAATCAAACAACTTCCTTCTCTCGAGAGAGGAAGCATTTTGACAAATTTTTTTTTTTTTTTAATTTTAATTTTAATTTATTTTTTTTTTTTAAAAAAAAACTGTATATTATATTTATTTATTATTCTTTATCATATGCAACAATCCCCTTTCATAGATGCTTGTCTAAACTCTTGAAATTTTTAATTTTAGCAAATATTATTTATTATTAAACTTATATAGCCTTTTAAACTCGATAAAGTAAATCAAAGTTCAGATTAAAAAATTTTTATTTCATAGAATCTCGATTTTCAATTTTCAATATGACGACGACTCCTCAATCACCAATCACAAACCCTTCAAGAGTAATACCTTTGACATGCTCAGGGCATACTCGACCAGTTGTTCATTTACAATTTTCTCCCATCACTGACGGTACTTATTATTTGATAAGTGCTTGTAAAGGTATACTATACAGGTTTTTTTCCCTTTTGCGATTAAATAAATAAAAAAAAAACTTTTTCTAACGCATACAATCTCGTTACCTCAGATGGAAATCCTATGCTTCGAGATGGTCCGACGGGTGATTGGATAGGTACATTTATGGGACATAAAGGAGCTGTCTGGAGTGCAAAATTAAGCAAAGATGCATCTAAAGCTGTGACGGCTTCAGCTGATTTTACCGCGTACGTAATGGGTTAATTATGAATTAACTTTAAATCGAGCTTATTTAACGATAATTTATATGTTTTGAATTTATATAAATTATAGTAAAGTATGGGATACTTATACTGGAGAAGTTCTTCATTCATTTACTCATGGGCACATTGTTCGTTCAGCAGATATTTCAGATGATGGAGCGCGCATTGTGTCTGGCGGAGCAGAAAAGAAACTAAGAATATTTGATTTGAACAAACCAGAAGAACCAGCTTCTGAAGCAGAAGGGCATGAATCTACTATTAAGAGTGTTATTTGGGATGGTGAAAGAAATGTTGTAATGAGTGCAGGAGATGATAAAGAAATTCGGTAAATTTCTATAAAATATCCTAATAATCAAATTTAAATTAAAATATATTTTTAACCTAACAAATTTTTTTTTTTCAAAAAAAAAAATAATAGTTTTTGGGATGTTCGTAGTTTTAATCAAGTTCACACTTTTAAGACTGAACACCCCATTACTAGTATGGAACTTTCTGCCGATGGCAAATACATTACATCGACAGCTGGAAAAATTGTTTATTTTCTAGATGCCTCAACGTAAGAATAACTTAAATTTAGTTAAGATCTGACTTCTGGTTGATTGAAATTTTTTTTTAAATTTTTTTGTTTATAATTTAGTTATCAAGTTTCTAAGTCAGTCCCAACCGCCTATGATGTGTCTTCAGTATCTTTACATCCCGATCACAAAAGGTTTGTGGCAGGCGGCAGTAATGACTTATGGGTGAGGATTTATGACTTTGAGAGTGGCAAGGAACTCGGTTGGTATCTTATTCACCTCCTCTTGAAGTTTTCTGAATAAGTGCATTCAATTGATATATTTCTATGCGTTCCACGTAAATTACATAAATAGAGGTATATAAGGGTCATCATGGACCAATTCACACAGTAAGTTATAGCCCAGATGGTGAAATTTATGCCACTGGTTCAGGTATGTAATTCCCAATTATATTTGAATTGGCGCTGTTAATTATATATCTATTAATATAATGTTATATTTTACAGAGGATGGTACTATAAGACTGTGGCAGGTAAGATTATTGTGAATAAAACTTTTTCTTTAATTTATATTGATAAATATTTATTAATTTAATCTATATTATTTAGACAACCCCTGGGAAGAGCTATGGTCTTTGGCAGAATAAAGCAACAAAGGATGAGAAGGAGAATGATGTAAATGGAACAGAATAATAATAATAATAATATAATATTAGATTCGGAAAAAAAAAATTCTTTATAACTTGGATTTGCAATTTTTTTTTTTAATTTATTTTATGTGTATGCAAATTGTTTCATTCATAACTTATGTACTATCTTTATCATTATGAATATCAAAATGCTATGATTTCTCAAATAATGAATGAAAAATTACAAAAAGAAAAAAAATTTTTTAAAAAAATATTCAATTGAGAAATCAGCAAATTGTTTTTAAAAAAAAAAATCCCGAGGGAAACCAAAATTCTATATCAAAAGAGCATTAATAAATAATAAAAAAAAAAAAAAATTTGAAAAAGATTCTAATATATTTTTTTTATTTACAAGGTCATCTTGTAAACCAATTGTTTATATTAAATATATTCATTTTATAAATTGAATAAACAAAAAAAAAATTAAATCTATATTTGAAACTGGTATAAAATTTAACTATAAAAGTCTTGGATCATTGGATGTTTGAAGTACTTCAATTATATCATCATCTCCATCAATGTCTTTTAGGAATTAGACAAAATTAGTATCACCTAATTAAGATTGGGATTATTAATTATATAACTATGTATCCATACCAATATAATCATTATCTGCAACTGATGATTGTGTTGAGGTATCTTCCACTGATGCAAAATTACTAAAAAAGGAAGGATAGTAAATAAAAATAAAATTATGTTACACGAGACATGTGAATATATATGCACACCCGTTATATGAAATATTATCTCCATATTGTATATCTTTAGATTCATCTGGAAAATTCAATTCATTCATAGAAAATGATCGTTTAATGGGCGAATTACCTCGATCTGGACTATTCGGTGTTGAAATTGAACTGACTGATAGCCTTAATGGTACTATTAATTAGAGTAACCTTATTATCGAGAAATAAAAAAAAAGGGTTACTATTTTCTAACGCAGATTTACACTTACATTTCAACTATTTTTTTTTGTTTTAAAAAATTACCAAAAAATAAAAGATAATGATTGAATTTAATGTTAGTATTTAAATTACAAAAAAATGAAATGATATATAACTCTTTAATTTTCTATACCTTTGACGATATATTTGAAGAAGTTTCCACAGCTTCTGAAACTTTAAAAAATGTACCATATATTATCAATTATCTAAATTCTAAATTATCCCATGAACCAAACATATGCTACTCACTTATCGATTTTTGTTTCTTTGATTTTGTATACTTAGCAGGAGATTGTCCCTAAAGTAAAGGTAATATTAGTGAATAATTTATTTTTTTTTTTTTAAAAAAAAAGAAATAACATGAATATAACAAAGTAACAATCATACTCTTGATTTGTCGTTTAATTTCCTGCCTGTTGTAAATTTTAATTAATATTATGCTTAAATAAATTTACATAAATATAATTAAATACAAATAAATAAGTACTAAATCTACGTTTTTTTTCGATGTATAAACCTCCATCAGAATCACTTTGATTTAAATTATCTTCAGAGTATGTAAGAGTGTATGGAGATGAAGGATTTCTCTCGCTTCCCATTCTAAATTTAGGTCAAATCTAATAAATTATCCCTCCTTAAATTAAAAAAAGATATTCATCATTATTTACCTCATGTTCGCAACACGACTTGAACTCCTTCCCGCTAAACCCATACACTTTTCCAAATGTGTAGCATAACGCTTTGATGGAAAGGGACGTTGACAATTTACACATTCAAATGTCGGTGAATTATCTTGTTGAGGATGATTTCCGAAGATATCCAATCCCGGTTGGGTTACTACTCATTGATACTTTCTCATAAGTAGTAGGAAAACATTCGCCTTAAACATTTTATATCACATACCAAACGATCGACACCTAAAAAGTCAATTAATTAAATCTCATTAATATATATATATATATATATATATAGATTTTATAATTAATTAATTTCGATAACTTACTCCGATTTGCATAAATGGCATACAGATGCAGCCAATTTAGCTTCTCTATGAGCTTCAAAAGCTACATCCAATATGCACTCATCTAATAATTCACAGAGTATTGAAAACGCCTAAAGGTGAGAGTTTAGGATAAATATATTTTTATTTATTTAAGAAAAAAAATAGAGAAATAAATATATACAGACCACAACTCCCTTTGTTGGTATATCCGAAAGCTGTATAGGCGATGATTCGGAACAATTGTCCAAATCACCAGGTGATTGACTCGAATCTTCTAGGTTTTGTGAAAAACTTAAATCGATACGTCAGTATATTTTGCTATTATAATTTAAGCAAGCTGTCTAAGGAATCAGAACATACTCCTCGACATCTTGACCAATTGTTTGCGAATCTGGTGTATGATCCACTGACATTATATGTTCTGAAATAATGACGAGGTTATTAAAGAGTAAATTTTATGTCATTGCTTCTAAAGATGACCCTTTCATTGACGCAAAATGTGTCGAAGAATATTTGATTATAGTATTAATCGGCATCGTGCAGATCACTGACGGATCTATTATCTACCATAAATAGAAAAAAAAGGTAATTTGCAATAATTAATTGAAAATTATGAAACTTTCACGTGTCGAAATGGTTTTTTTTTTTATAAATTTTGAATCTTTATTCCTATCCTTTATAAAAAAAAATGGTGGGAGTTTCAATACAATTGAAAATGAAAACAAAGAAAGAGAGAGAACTCGAATATAAACGGAACCTAGAGATAAAAACAAGACAAATTTTTCTAGGTTTGATTTATGTTTTTACAGTTGTGCTCGGTTCATTAGCACGGATGCCCGAGTCATATTGGTCAAGCCGGTCCAACATTATTAACAAATTATTTGTAAAAGTTGGATGGTTTTGGACGACTATAGTTTTTATAATATATGCGATAAGAGTAATTCATAATAACAAACTGGAACAAATTAAATCTATAGTTCGTTGGGGATTCGCAACGCTGTATTGGTATATATTTACACAATGGTTTTTTGGACCAAGTGTAATGGATAGAGTTTTTGTTATTACCGGAGGCGTATGTTCCAATAAAACATCAGAAACATTTGAAGCTCATGTTTGTAGAAGGGGTGGGGGAGATTGGAATAATGGCCATGATGTTAGTGGTCATTGTTTTTTGTTGATTCATGCTTCTCTTTTTATGTTGGAAGAAGCCAGCGTTCTTTTTCATCGATCAAATAATTGGAGTGAAACAATGAAGAATAAAATTCTTAATTGGTTTTTCGTAGGACTACTTCTCCTTTGGTGGTGGATGTTACTTATGACCGCAGTTTATTTTCATACTTTATGGGAGAAATTTACCGGTACTTTGTTAGGAATTTTGTATTGGGGACTAATGTACGGTTTTATTTTTCCAAAATATATGCCATGTATGATGCCATATGATTCTGATGAATTGGAGAAAAACTAATTTAATTTATTAGGAATACAATTATGATAAGGAAGAATTAAATAAATCCATACTCGTCAATAGGAATTTTTTCTTAACTGTAATCCAATATTATATATTATTGAATTAACTCTAATAATAAAATGATAATTAAGGATTTTTTCTTTTTTTAGCAAAATCCTTTATAGCTGTTAGAAATAGATTTAACGTCATCCCTTTCGGAACGTAAACAAAATGTACTCCTAATTCTTGCTCAACCTCGTTGTTTCTTATTTCATCGTCAAAGAAAATCATTTCATAATAAGGAGTTCCACTTTTCTTATGCAGCGAACGAAAATGTTTCAACTTTGAACCAGGATATATCTCATCATAATCAATTATGTCAGCTAATGAGCGATAGTTGACGCCTTTAGACGAATTAGATGCGGGAAATTTAACGGAATCACAATCTTTACTCGCGGAGAAAGGCATAATAGATAAGACTTTGCGTGCCCTAACGAATTATTTTTAAAAAAAAGAGTAAATGCAATGTTTATGAATCAGTGAAACGAATTTTACGTAAATTATGTGTACCATTCTGGTTCATGAGTTCTTGATGCTACAGCAATGTGTGGTCGAGAACAGTTTTTAATCAATCGGAAAATTTCTGGAACTTCAGAGTATAATTTTATTAATTTTCCATGTCTGTAAAGAGGAAAATTCAAATTAAATCAAAAATCGGATTAAATGATATAAATTAATTGTTCGTACCTATCTTTAACGCAATGAGGGTTTGAAGGATCAGCTTTGAAAGGAGGGCCGGAGACATGAGTATCTATCCTGAAAAGAAATATATTTACTTTATTGCAATACGCCCTTTGCGTCTTTTACTATAAACACATACCATATCGGCCAAAGCGTATAATCGATATCAAATACAAATAATGAAGGTAAAAGTTTGTCTTTCGACAGTTCATTCAATATCTCCATTCGAAAAAAATAGAGAAAAAAAACGGCATTGCTATTTGTCTCACAAATGCCTTAAAAGAGTAAAAGCTGATCAATGACGTGTCGATGACATAAGCAAATTCAATTTGGCCGAATTTAACCCATGTTTTGTACGTTTACTATGCGATATCTGCGCCTCAATATTCGAGAGTATCATATTGAAAGTAAAAATTGCATAAGACCCATCGAAGGGCAATATTTATTACGTAAGTTTATGAAATGACTACGGAAACAAAACTAAGTAATCCTACAATTTTATTACACAGATGTCAAAACTATCAAAAATTTGCTTATAAACACCAAGTATTATTAATACAGATAGTAAATGTTCATGAATTATTTCCAAACTTTTCTTCAACCTTTCGACTATCGTCTTTAGGCAATTTTACTTGTACGATATGTGAAGTGTCGGCACTTGGAGCTTTAATGGCCTCTTGATTAGGATCTCCAAATTTATGAAATTTATATTTATAATCCTGTCCTCCATCATTACTTCCTCCCGTGCTATCTCCACGTCCTTGATTACTAGTACCAGCATGCCAAGGAAATGGTTCATGGGTAGCCAACTTCACATTTGACTCTTGATTTGTGTTGGCTGCTTTACGACCCACCATATATCCAGCTATGCCAAAGGTGGTTGCTAATACCCCAAGTAGAGGATAAATTTCTGGATCAATGGATAAGAAACGCCATAGCGAACGAGATCTTGCAATTCCTCCTCCTACAGGTCCTGATGCCATATTTTATACTAGATTTTATGTAATACAATTTTGTTTTGGGTTTATTTTTTAACGTTGAACCGAATTTTTTGGGATTTTTTTTTTTTGTTGAAAAAATTTTGGGATTTTTATATTTAAAAATAAATTTATTAATGGCAAGCAAAAAGTGATGAATTAATGACTGTATAATTACACATTTGAATCGTAAATGATTTTTAAATAATGCTACGCCATTGCACGTACTTGTTTTTGCTTAGAGCGCTCCCGATAAGTGTAAAACGATCGACATTGATCTTTTCTTACAACTCCCTATTTTGAATTCCATTATCCTTTCATCATTTCCATTTTCTTATTTATGTTCTGAAGAATTGTCGATAGGTTTATGGTAATATTTGTTATTTATTGTATTTATTGCTAAATCTAGTAATTTATACAAATTATGCGGCAACTTTCATTGCTGTTGTACAACGCGTGATATTATGGTCCGACCGTCTGACCACAGATTTATTCAACCAATCATTTATCCCCTCATGATTTTATAGGTGTTCATGAATCGTATACTAATTTCATTTCCTTCCGGTTGATAATATTTCATTCTGATGTTATCAATACAAGCTGAACTTTTCCTATTGTGAAATCTTTCAAACAAAGGCTTTTCTTTACTGCTCTTAATTATTCTTTTTTTGTAAATATGGAAGCAATAGACGCTAACGAGTATTTAATACAGTTCTTAGGAAGTAAGATTAGTGTTCTTTCATATTACTGATTGACGTTTGGCCCTTAAAAATTCATGAAATTATGAATCAATCGTAAATTAACGTGTTTATTATAAAATACCT
Organism: Funneliformis geosporum; assembly: GCA_946474995.1. Taxonomy (NCBI): domain Eukaryota; kingdom Fungi; phylum Glomeromycota; class Glomeromycetes; order Glomerales; family Glomeraceae; genus Funneliformis; species Funneliformis geosporum. The sequence goes on from CAMKVN010003108.1 coordinate 8,997, forward strand.
TAAAGGTATTGATAATCTTCCTTCAGAAATTCATTATCACTTCTCTGAACTATCAAATAAGGATCAAGAAATTGAACGTAAGTAAAGTTGTAAAAAAGTTGCATGGATTTCCATTTTAGGAATCAAGTTAAGGTCATCTTTTAAATTTGTCATAATTATCCCTCTAAAAAGGATTGATGGAAAGAATTGAACGTCGTAAAAAGCGATTGTGGAATTTGTATGATGATCTTCCTATTGATGAAGACAGCGATTGCTCTGTCGTTGAAAGTATTTACGAAGATGATGATGGTGATGAGGAATCGAATAGTGATGATGATCATTGTTTTGACGACGATCAAGACGGCGAACAAATTATAAAGAAACGACGTCGAGTAACACGAGTTGTTACCGAATTCGAGGATGAAGAAATGCTGAAAGAGAAAATAATTAAAGATTATGTGAGGGCAGCGCAATTGCAAGACGAGAAGGTCGAGATTACCGAAAGGACTTTTGCATTGGTAAATTCTACGTTATATTGGTTAATTTAAATAAATCAAATTATATTTATATAAGAACATTATTTCTCGTTTAGAAACTTATATGAGATTTATTTTTGTTAACGTTTAAAGGTTGAGAGACATATTAAACGTCTTGACGAAGATTGTGAAAGCTTGTTTCCGCAGCACAATCTTCGCGATTCATCAGCGTCAACCCCTGCAAGTCCTAGTAGAATTGAATCTTCGGCGTTTGCCGCAGTTCATGGGATAGCACATTCAAGCGCTTCTGCCTTAACAACGACTGCTCGAAATACATCACATTCAGCATCAACACATATGTTGGCACAAACCACGTCATCGAATTTCCCTAATACGACGTATGAGTATAATAAAGGATCATATTATCCCTCTTCAAGCGCTGAATCTGAGGAAGGGCAATTTTGTACGTTACCTTCGATTTACATATAAATTTCTTTAAGATAAATCATTTATATTATTGCTTATATAGCATTGCCAATGCTACCCAACCCATCGAGTTCTTTACTCCGATCAAATAAGGGTACGAACATCTCAGTTTTTTTTCTTTGTTCCTTTTGATTTGATCTCGTTTATTATTAGACATTTTTTTACATTTATTATGTCTAAAAAGATTCTGCTATTATTAAACTACCGTCTATTGTCAATAGCTTCAACAAGCGGTGCCAATAATGGTAGACGTCGAAAACTAAGGTATGTTTTGATGTTAATGATAATATATCAGTTACTTGATTTTATTTATTGACCTTTTATATTGTAAACTGCAGTAATGTTCAGGGAAACACTAATTCTAATACCGACATTGCGACAAGCGCAATTAATAACAGTTACCTCTCTAGAGGTATAAATAAGTTAAGAGTGCCTAACGAAGAAAATCTTCCGGGATCTTCATCTATCGCGAACCCAAGTGTCGTTAGCAATGCCAACCTTTTGGATCAGGATGACTCCGCAGTATCATATGATAATACTCTAGTTTTGTCAAACTATATACCGACAGTTGATCCAAACGAGCCGTTATATTGTACCTGTCGCCAAGTGAGTTTTGGGGAAATGATCGGTTGCGATGGAGAGGTATGTAATAAAAAATACATTATTCTTTACATCAAATAGTTATTATAAACTAATTTTTTTTTTAACAGAATTGTCCCTTTGAGTGGTATCATATTGACTGCGTTGGACTTGCCGCAGTTCCAGAAGGCAGATGGTACTGTGATCATTGTACTGGTATGTCCAGTCAGAAGAAAAGAAAAAGGGGACGTCCCGCAGCAGGATCAGTATCGTAAGGATTAGATCTGATTTTCATTTGGGTCTTTTCTGAGCGTGCACTATTTATCCTATTTCATTTTAACTCTATATTTCCTTCTTTAAATCTTTTGAGAAAAAAATCTAAAAAACCTAAAAAATCAAATACCCTTGAACTAACTGATACTGAAGAAAGTACTCCTAGTTATAGCCCATCATCATCACCACCAAAAACCCCCTCATTTTCACAATCGACGCAATCTTCTCGAAATAAAGAGAAGAAATCAAACAAGCCGTCGAAAATGAAATCTCAATAACATTCATTCATTTATCGAAGCTTATCGAGGCGACAAGTTCCCTGAGGGGACCTTTAAGAAGTTACGCCAATTTTCATAGTCATATATATATATATAAATATATTCAAAAATAATATGTAGCATTTAATAGTAATACCAAGATAATCAGTTCCCATATTTCTTATCCTTATTGTTTATTAGTATTAATTTAGTTATCAAAATTTTGTTAATAATAAAAAAAAAAAAACAACCGAAAAAAGAAAATATACCATTCAGTTTTTGTAATTTGCTTTATAAAAAAATCATGAATCTTTAGTAAAGTGAAATCAAATTAAATA
>CAMKVN010003109.1:0-11382 GCA_946474995.1 Funneliformis geosporum
ACAGAGTAAAGACTTATAGGAATAGTCTAGATTAGTTTAGTTTGATTATTTAGAACATTTGTACAGTACAGAAGCGCTGACGTTTGAGGTAGTACTCATTTGTTAGTATATATCAAATAAACTACCAATACCTATATTTTACTTAATCTCAACTACAAATTAAACCTTCTGCTTACCACATATATTACCTGTCCGCTTATAACATTTAAACAACATAAAGAACTGACTGTAACACTAATATAAATTCTACTAAAATAACTGATACCTATTTTCACAGAAAAAAAATCTATATAAAAAAATAAGTTTAAAAAAAAGTTAAAAATAGAGTGTATTGTCATCTTAATCAGATTAGGTAAACTTATATCAATCAATTGAATCAATTGACGATATCTTAAAAACTTATTAATATATGACATTATTTTTATTAAGCTAATTTTATTCCCATAAATATTTTCTATTAAATAAGCCAATAAAATTTTTTGGGATTAAAAATAGATTTCCTTTTTTTTTTATTAATAAGCCTTATATTTAGGATATGTTATAATTTTTAGCTATTTATATTATTACATTATTATTAGAATATTCAGATAGTAAAAATTAAGCCAAATATGAATTAAAGACTTGAATTTTATAATGGATTTTAATATATTTTTTGGATTTGTAATTATATGAAATAAGTGCTATAAAAAGGGATTAAATTATAAAAAATATTTTTTTAAAATAATTAAATTTTAAATCAAATAATAAAAGTTATATTTAATTTACTTAGGAATAAATTTTTAAATTTTTTAATTTTATCTCTTTTTATAGCATTTATCTCATATTTAGAATTCAAGAAAGATTCAATAAAATTTGTATACATGAATTAATATTAAACAAGCCTATAATAGTATTAAATTATATATAATCTATTCAAAATTTTATATTAAAATCCTTCTTTTTTGCTTACTTTTAGAAATATTCTTATTTTAGAAGATTTTTTACTAATTTTCTTTTTTTTCTTTTTTTTTAGGAAATTTTTATTTTAAAAATAAGTAAGTCATTTAAAAGTAATTTTTTAGATAAATCTTTACATTTTTTACATTTTTTATTATTTTTTAGGAAATTTCTAATTTGATAATAATATGAATAAATCAATAATAACTCTTTGAGGTGATTTTTATTCTCTTATTTTTTTTAGGAAAATTATCATTTTGAAATTAATGTAAATAAATCAAAAATAACTTTTGAGTAGAAATTTATCATATTTTGTTTTTTTTTTTTTAAGAAAAATTCTCATTGTAGAATTAATATAAATAAATCATAAATGATTTTATCTTTATTTTCTTTAGAAATACATTATATTAAAATTGAAGACGATTTTAAAATAGAAATTTTAACGTATTTCTTTATTTTACATTATTTTTTTTATATCTTATATAAATCAATCAAAAGTAAATTTTTTGATTTTTTCTTATTGTTTTTAACATAATCAAATTAGTAATTATAAAAATAATTAAATTATAAAATTAATAAAATTTAAATTTATTATTATTAGTTCCAATTTATTTATGCAGATTTTAAGCTAATTTAGGCTGATTAATAATTAAATTTAGATAATTTTAAGTTATTTTAAGCTAATTTTAGATAGATAATTGATAGAGGATTAATAATTAAATTTAGGTAAATTTAGTTTATTTTTAGATTGATTTTAGATGTTTGATTAATAGTGATTTATAACAGGCTGACTATTTTTAATTGATTTTGATATTATTAATTAGAATTAAATTTAATTAGTTATAAATCAGCCTAAAGTCTACATCTGATTTTTAGATGATTTGGGTTTATTTTGATCAATAATAATATAACTAATGATGATGATTATATTTTATCAGGTGGATCAAGATATTATTAATAGTATTTACTATATATTATCAATTTTATTACAAATTTACAGAAATATATAAGATGAAGATAAAGTCAGAATAAGGAGCTATTAAAGAGATAATACTTTTTTATCTTATTCAATTGAATATGATATAGATAATATAAATATTGTAAAACCAGTAAATATTAAAGGCTTATTGCAAAATACTTATACAGCTATTTTATATTTAGATGAGTTTTGATCAATTCTATCAAATATTACACTTATTATAATATTCCTAGATCCTTATTTTAAAACCTTTGATTATTATAATAGTGATGATTAAGGTCGTTAGACAAAATCTAGAGTTTAGATAGACATCTAAATAGTAAAAGTAAAACTTGGTTAAATTATATTAAAATCTTTTGCGAAATTCAGAAAAAGGTAAAATTATTTCAAAGCTTATAAAAATGACAAAACTATATCAAACACTTAGTAAAAATTTAGTGAAACTAAAGGTTTAGATATTTAGCCAAATCCAAAATGAGTTTAGATAAGCAACCTAGTGATGATAAAAATAAAGCTAAAAATTTAATTAAGATTGCATATTAATGTAAAGTTTGATTAAAGATGGGAACTGTAATTAATATGTTGCAACTTTTAATGTTGCAACTTACGTTGCAATTAGTTTTAACCTATATATGTTGCAACTAATTTTAGCTTATGTTGCAACATTTTGTAAATTTGAAATCAATTGCTGTACCATCTTTAAGTTTGATCTTTTACCAATGATTAATATTACTAGTAATCGATTTTCTTCTGATAATAATGATAATATATTTAAAGTTTTAAAAGGCAATATAAGAGATATGAAAGATAAAGCTAAAGATGAATTGGTATTTTATTTGATAAAAATAATTGGATGATCCATTAAAATAGTAGTCAATTAATTACTAATATTAGCTCAAATTACAAGAAAGTATTTATTGATATCTATAACATTAGTTTCTAATAAGTAAAAATTTTCAGATGCAGGTAATCATATTTCTGCTTTCTATAATTAGTGAAACAAATATTATTTATAAAGTAAATACAGTTAAACTTTAATATAACGAAATCTTAATATGCAAATTTTTAACATTTAACCAATCAAATATATTAAATATATCTTGTTATAATAAACATACCAATTAAATTTATTAAATTTTTTAAAAAATTCATTATAATCTTATAACAAAGTTGAAATTCAATTTCTGGAATTCATTATATTAAGAGTTAATTATAGTAAGTATTTTAATATATTTGTATTATTAGTTTCGTAACTTTAATTTTAGTTAGATTTTAGTTTTAATCTTTAAGTTTTTAGTTTTTTTGTAATAATATTGAATCTGTATACTATATTTCTACTTATAAAATTAATATAATATTTTTGTGTTACCAAATAAATTTATTTAATTCAATAATAATGACTTTTAAATTTCTTTAAAAAATCACGTGATGTAAAAATTGTTTTAAATAATTTTATTTGATTTAAATATCTAAATAAATCCAGTTTAAATGCAAACTAATTTTAAACTGAAAATTAGATTAACCCAAATTTATAGAAAATTCGATACAGTTTTAAGCTTTAAAATTAATAATAATAATGCTTCAGAACATTTTTTTTGAAAAATATCTAATATCTATCTCTAACTTTAGAATTTACAAATAGCTAAACTTGAAAAATCAATATTAGCATTAAATAATAAATTACATAAAATGAAAAAAGAGGCAGATTGGAATTATGTATCACAAAATATAAATATTCTACTCTATTGTATATATTCTCAATAAAAAGAAAAACTAATTTTTTTGTATACCCTAGCTTTATCTTATTTATCTTCTGGCTGTATCTCTACTAGTCAAATTACAAATATCCTAATAAAGTTCAAACTTTATAAGTGAAATTCATAATCCTATTAATCAAAAAAAAGAATAGAGAAATACTTATATAAATAACTGTACAATCTAATTTTTCAAGAAATTATGCTAAGCTTCTCAACTTTGACTAGTAATTTTATTTCTAAACTTGCTTCCAAACAACCTGGATGAAAACTAAAATAAAAATAAGAGAAACACATATAATAAAATTAAGGTAAAATGATATAAGATTAACTGTTGCATTAATTATTCAAATCACTTCTACATATTATTTTTTTCATTTTTTTGTAATTTAAAATTTCTACAAAATGATAAAAACATATTTTAACATTATAAAAGGATCTTATTTTTTCTTTTTTTATTTATTTATATTTTATAAAGTTTTATAAGTTAGTTTTTTTGTTTATTCAAAAAGTTAGATATACCAATTTAGCATTCTCTATCATTTGTGATTTGCTATATTCTGAATTTATAAGATCACATAACTTTAATGTGCAATAGGTTATGGCATATATATAGTATTTTAAATTATATTTTTAGAAATGATTAACAAATGATCATTATATGCGTTACAAATAACTTTTTACAAAATTTTTTCTTTTAAAACCAAACCTTAATAAAATTATATTTAGAGTTAAAAATTATAAATATAGAATTACAGGTTGGGTTTTTGCAGTATAATTTGACTTAAATACTTTTTTGAAAAAATACGCCACATACTTTAAGCTAGTGATGGCATTTGATCATAATTAAGGCTAGTTTTTTGGCCATTAGCTGATTTGGCCGATTAGTCAAAATAATCAGCTAAAATCTGCAGCCAAAATCCAATTGGTTCTTGACTGCAACTAATGGTCATTTTGGCCATTTTGACCATTGCCAAATCGGTCAAAAATCAAAGATCACATGACTCTACTAATTTTTTTGGCTTTAATATTCAAAAAATGCAATAATTGACACTTCTGACATTTAGAATGTTCAATTATTGAAATTTTGTAATTAATTATCAATTATTGTAAAAATGAAATTAATTGACCATCTTGAACATCAGAGGTGTCAATTATTACATTTTTTGCATCAATAGATAATATATTATTAGCAAATTACAATTCAATATATTTTGAAATAAATATTTATCTATCAATCATAAATTTTTTATAATACTACCATTTGATGTAGCTTATTATAAGGATTCTAATAAGCTATATTTCATCTTTTTACAATTACTGGTTACCAAATTATTGCTATTTAACTTATTTGAATTATAATTATCAAATTGGTAAATATAAATATATATTTGGCTAATTTGGCCAGCCAAAACTTGAAAAAATTTTTGGCCATTTTGGCTATGACCAACTCTGCTTTAAGCTATATAATTAGTATAACCTGTCACACATTAGAAGTGTATGTCTGAAATGTTAGTAGTGCAGCATTTATTTGTTACCAATATCACATCCCTACACTTTTACTATTTATAAGTATTTTAGCAACTTAGTTTTTTTAAATTTAGAAAAAACCTATTCGTAATGTAGTGTTACAATATAAATGCGCTACCAACCTGATACATTTCAGACATGCATTAGAGTAGGTGTTTAATATATAATCCTCTGATCTTATCCAGTATCATCACAAGAATTTTCACCCCCACATGATTTAGTAAATTATTACGATATTTGTCATCCCTCCAATTTTATTAAGTATTCTGGGAACTTGGAAATTTTTTTTCGGAAATAAATCATATTTGTCACGCCTTATTTGTCACATGGTTAATTTACTAATGCCGTAATGCCGGCCAAAGTCACGTGGGGTGAAAAATCTTGTGGCGATACTGATCCGAAACGAATCACGTGATGATCATCACAATGATTAGTTAATAAATTACGTAAATTACGCATTACGATGTATTAATTATTTTTAATAAAGATTGTTGTATAGTAATTCCGACTTAAAGATAGTCATAATTATTGCATAAATAAAAATCCTTCTGCTATTTTCATTCGTTTATAAATATAAACATTAAAGAACTGATTGCAACAAGTAATATACAAACATTGACTGATGAAAACGCGCGTTGGAAGTCCAGGCTTCCTTACTTCTAAAAAACGAAAAATAGAGATTGATAGATTGCTTACAATGGATTATTTTTTTAAAAGATAAGATTTCGAAAAAAAGGATGAGGAGCATAAGATATAGAAAATTTTTTGGAACAGCTATCTCGTAGTCCACATTTTCTAGAATTTCGTGAAAGTGATTTTGTCCAACAGTTTGCATCATAATGTTTGAATTCATTTGAGGTTTGAAACTTCTATTTTCTGTCTGTTATGTTTGTCCTGTTTCGTTTGTTTCGAGTCAATAGAAAGGCTAGTTCGCGTCCGAATTTGATTCTGAGTTGCGTCCCATTTTTGGGTGGTTCGGGTGCACTTTACTTTTTGGTTGCGTCCAAAAGTGTTACAGCAAATCTTTTTTTATACATATTTAGCAAGAAAATAATTCACCGAAGTAGAGCACTAAAAAGAGCGTCGACTTTAAATTCTAAAAGATAATTTACCATATGTTGGACTTACATTTCGACTTTAACGAAGCGCTATCCAATACCGCGCGAGAAACTATAGAGCCTGGTAATGCATTCAAACTTATTTTACAATGTGTGTCGTTGAATTATATATCTAACCTCTTTTATGATGCTGTATAATAAGCTTTGAAACGGAAGCCGATCTCTCACCCCGAAAGCAGAAATTAAAAGAATTACTACGGATCTGACTTATCCAAATGAGCCCTCAAAGGTAAGTCTATAATTATTGTAGTGAGAAACTTATTATATTAACCTTATGTTTGTGATTAGGAGAAGAATCGTTCTGGAAACTTTCTTCCAGATGGTGCAGTGCTCCACCAACACAGAATTTCATTCCACAAAGTGACGAAATGAGCATTCTTCACATGATGATGATGGCGAAGAACTCCTGCCTAAAAAAAATTCTAAATTTTGGAATGATCTTTTAATGACCTGGTCATTTAAGGTCATTTGTCATTTGAGGTCATTTAGGTCATTTGCCATCACTAGTGCCAACTGATACACAACAATGGAGTCTACCTCAGTCAATGATATTTACGCTACAAACATACCTCAATGTGCAGAAATTTTAAAAAACAAAAACACTAAATCCAGTGGAGAGAGCCACCTTGAGATATGGTATGTCAAGGGTCACAGATCTTTCGGCACATATGCGATCTTGGTTTTCCGATATTGATATTCAGCGCGTTCATCATGGATATAGAAAAGGTACATTTATAAAATAACTTTATGTATGGTTGGTTCATCTTACGAAGATTTCCATTTTCATACATAGATGGCGCAGAAGGGAATGGTAAATGAGGCGTACAAAGAGAAGCATGCCAACTCGCCAATCAATACTTGTATTAATAAAATAAGCAAGATATACAGTGAATTGTATGTATTTTACTTTATTTGAATTTTAATATTTGTAGCTTGTCTTGATTTGTCTCTTCTCTGCTTATACCGTATAGTCTTTTCGAAGTAAAAGCTGCCACTAATGTTAAGACGACTGGAGATCGTTGCCGTTCTGCCAGGGTAAATCAATATTGAATGTTGGAAAAAACGATGATTCCTTTTTTGCAAATTTCTGGTGTTTACGAGCAGATGTTGTTAGAAGATTTGTTAAAATGGCTTTTACGTTGTTTTTCCTGGGCCAACATTTGAAATACCTAATTGGCTCACATTAAAATAAAGTTGCCTGACGAAACTCCTGGGTTTAGATATACTATCGAATGTCGTAAGTAAACCTTAGTAAAATCATATAAACTAACCTGTCGAAACCTGTCGAAACTCGTTGAAACCTGCCAAAACTAAATAAAATAGAGGTTTAGAGGTTTCGACAAATCCAAAATACATAGGTTTCGTCGGGCAACTATACATTAAAAAGTTAAAGTCAACGGTGAATATTTTATGGTAAATATTATTATGGATTATTGGAAATATGCTGCGCGAGTTAGTTTTTTGAAATAACATATTATGTTCAACAGGAAATTATGAAGAAATTTTATGAATTAGACCATGGATATAATTCACTCAACGATGTTGTCAAGATTGTCAATCGCGGATCATCACATTACACATCAACTTTTATCCATGATCCATGGTGGACACCGGAAATGGTTTCTTCTCAATTAATGAAGAAATGGAATCAAAAAAAAGAATAATGTATATGGACTGTCAGTGTTGTACTCGAATGTTGTCCCGGTACTTTTTGGCGGACACAGGACGTCCGAAAGTCCATGTGCGGGACTGTGTCACCAGCACATTTTGGACATGGACCGATATTAGATATTTTTTGGCCAGAATTAACAAGTGATGTGGCTAGCATTAATGCAGACAAAAAGTCAGGTGTACAGTATTTTGCGCCTATTAGCGTTAGGTTTTATTATTTCAAAATAGATGATGCATGGCCTCCTCAATAAAAATAATAAAACTTACATTTATAGAATAAAAATCTTTGAATTATCCACCTGTAGCTATTTTTTTCTTGGTGAAAATGTTGTACATATTCAAACCGATAGATCCTTTTTTTTGATATACTGTATAATGTTTGAAAATTTAAATCGAAACTATTCAGATTTTAAAAGTGCATAGTTCATAACCTGGACGGTTCGTGAATCATAATTAATGTTGTTAATTAAAAAATTCTTTAATCATTTTTCGTTTTTGCATTTCCTATAATATTGAACTCCAAATTTTAGAAATTTTTAGTCGTTTATTTATTTTCAAATATAAAATATTCAATTTTTTTTTTTAAAAAAAAAAAAAAATCATCGCTTGAACGTGATATACTTTTTATTAAATGTTAAATGAAAAAAAAAACAATAAATTTATTTATATTATATACATAAGGTAGTACTATCCAAAAATTTAAAAAATTTGAAGTCTTTTAATAACATCAAACTCGTCTTTTTCAAACACATCTATAATTTTCGGGTTTGCAAGTGCTCTCCTTGCATTGACTAAACTGAAAACAATTAATTTTAACGGTTTACGTATCGCCCAATTTATAAAAAAGTTATTTAGATCATATGAAAGTAAACCTGTATCTTGACCTTTTGGATAATATAAGCTTATCCCGTAAAAATTTTCTGGCGCATGAGTCACGACGAGATCCAATATTGTACTTTCACTCAAATAGTCGGTACCACAACAAAATCTAACATGCTCCAATTTCTGACAGTTAAGTAAAATCATTTTTAAAGTTTCATCTTCTTCATTCAAAAATGGTGTATATAGCGATTTAAGGTTTGGACAATTTTTAAAGATAGCCAAATTTGTCAAGCTATCACTGGACCCAAGGTAAAGCTCTTCTAGTTGATTTCCATTAATCTCCAAGAATTCAGTTAAACGTTCTCCATCTGGGGATGCTTTTTGAAGTTCAAAGATTTTTAATCTTGGAAAATGACATGTTTCAAACCCTTCAAAAGAATCTACATCATTAAAACATAATGTTATCTCTTCCAAGTTTTTTAATCTTTCAACCTTTGATAATGACATGAAATTTTCTTGCGCATAAATTTCCAGCTTGATGAGAGAGTTTGGAAGCTCACATAAGTATTCCGTAAAATCATCCCACCCACAATTTGGGACTATCTTGATGTGTTTTAAATCTTTCATAGCAGAAAATAGATCACTCAAACTTCTCGTAATATTACATTCAACTATCACCAATTTAATCAAACGTAAATTTTTACATATTTTAAAGATGTGATAAAAAAATTCCGAAAAAACATCTGAAGTGCAGGTTAATTCCGAAAGATCCTTTAAACAACGAACGGTTCCAGGATAGGTGGAATAAGTAACATCCTGAAAATGGTTTGATTCAAATCCTAGTCCAATCAAAGAGGTCTGTTCCATTAGCATTTTAAATATTTCTCGATTTAGTAAACGGGTAAATTCGGAAAGCTGTCGTTGTCGTCGTTGTCGTCGTTGTCGATTAAGGATAAGCTCAAGTCTTCTTTCAACCTTTTCAATCGAAAGGAATTTAATAAATTGTGTATAATTAAAAAATGGAGTCGAGGTTGGAATGATGATGTCATTTCTACGTAATAGTTCTTTTGATTCATTAGGAAGACAACTTATTAAAGTTTTATAATTCCGAATGTTCCTCCATAAAAATGGAACGCAAACTTCACTCCAATGATGGCATACTAATAAAGTAGAATTTAAAGCAATAGAATGTGTCAAATATTTAAATATTTCATGCAAAATATCGGTTGGAAGTTGAGGAGGCGTTTTTAGTTGATTAATACGAATGGGAAGATAAAGTTCATTTTTTAAACTTCTGATCTCACGAATAGAATAATTTTTCATTTTTTCGTTTTTTTTCGTTCAAGGAAATATTATAAAAAGAGAGAAATATTGGAACGGTGGGAGTATTTTGGTTATGCATGCATGTTATTTGTATTGTCAAAAAAAAATTTTTTTCAAATGCAACAAATGCATGTTTTTTACTTTAAAGGTAAAAACATTTCTAAAAGTTTGCTCTATAAAAATCAAGCGATTAACTCGTTTTGGCGAAAAACTTCCGATTACTAAAAATCGAACATTCGAAATTCGAAACAGGTATCGGCTATCCATTTGTACTACGCAATTTATTCCATATATTTAATGTGATATATTAAATAATGAATGTTTTGAAACTAGGTTTAAAGTATTTCATTTTCTTTAGGTAGAAAAGTGATCTCAAAGTATTATAATTCCAAATGCTTTCCCATAAACTTTTAAATATTCGACGGCTGAGTCGACTCTGCAAAAATCAAGTAGAGTCAACTTCGGAATTTTCAATGACTGAGCCATGACTGAGGTCGCTTTTCCAAATTTGATAAAATGTCAGAATATTGTGAAATTTTTAATTAAATAAAACTTCAAATTTTTAGTCAAAAGGGATTCTTGATTAAATTTTAAAAACATTTGACAAATATTAAGATATTAATGATACAATTATGGTCTCTAATTTCAAATGAGAGTCTCGACTCAGTCAATGGCTGAGTCGACTGAAAAGTCTCTAACGGCAAATTGATGAATTCGGGAATTCGATGTAATTGCATGTCATAATCGATAAAGTATCATTCTGTCGAAAGTTCATCAATTCATCTCTGTTGTAAAGTTTATGACATTTCGTACAAGGTACGAAACTATGAAATCGGTCTTTGAGGTCAAGCGATTTCTTTGCTGACTGAGTCGACTCCAGAATTTGTCACGACTGGTACTACTAATTCAACCATCTCTTTCATATGTAAAAAAGAATAAAGTGCAGATCCTTTTTTATCAAATATAATAATTTAAGTATATAAATAAAAATATTTATGTTTTAAAAATTTTGCATAATTTTATACAAATAAATAAAAAAACTATTTATTAATAATTAGGAAATTTTAATTTTATTTATTTAATAAAAAAAAAAAATTAATTAATATATGGGAGGTTTGCTAGGAAAATGGGGCTCTGAGGAATTTTTATTAAAATTTTAATTTTTTATTGCATTTTAATCTAACATTATCAAAAATTAAAATGCAATAAAAATTAAAATTTTAATAAAAATTTCTTAGAGCCCCATTTT
>CAMKVN010003110.1:0-11381 GCA_946474995.1 Funneliformis geosporum
TACTACGTACATTAAAAAGAAATAACACTCTGACACCCCGTCTAACAGTTGTAGTTCGCAAGAATTACACGTTAACACTATTATCTAATTCCTTATGATTAGATAGATTTAATAAGCTAAATTATAGTTATTTAACAAAATCTCAGGCTTTTTATTTTTAAAAGTCAAAACTGTCAAAAAGTTTAGACAATATCAAAAGGTTTAAATATTATTAAAAGATTTAGATATTATTGAAAGTATAATTGTTTAACAAAATCTTAAAGTTTTAACAATTTTCAAAAATTGAAACATATTTAATTCGTGATCCGTATATTGATCAGAGAAAATTATTAATATCATGTGAGAAGAAATTTTGCAAATTACTAAGAAAAATCTAGTGATTTGTCTTTTTCGATGATTAAGTAATACTAAAAAAATATGGGTTTTTCACAATATTATACAACAGGAATTTTAATATAATCTTTTTATAGGTTATTTATGATATTTTATTAGAACTTTTATCATTTTATTAAGTTCCAAAACTAGATTTCTAACTAAAAACTACATATAAAATTGCAATTTAAAAATATTAAACTTTAGAATTTCTTTATATTTAGCAAGTTCAATCCTTTTATTACTGTTTCTTACTTATATTATCACATATAATGACCAATTCAATTTTGAATTGTGGTGATTTTTTATACTTCTTTTATTTTAATTTTACTTTCTTGTGCATATTGAATAAATTTATCATGCATATCTTAGGCAATATATCTAATATATTTATCACTTTTGTTTACATTACCTGCTAAAAATATTCTTCTAATAATGTTCTAACTTCTGGTGATATTCATTTCCTATACCTCTTTTTTCAAACTTTTAGTTTGCTTTAAGTATCTAGCCTAAATTTAAAGGAAACTCATTCACTCCAAAACTATGATTATTTTTTTCAATAGATATATTATCTTTATAATCTATAGACAATAATAATCAAATCATTTATTGATCCAACAATATTCAAAAATTATATTAATAATTATATATATATCCATTTTTGCTTTTTACATATTCTCTACCAATCAGTTTTCTAATAGGTTTATCAATTGTTCTTTATTTTCTTTATTATCCAAATTAATTCCTTGTTTTTCTAATTCTTTTATTAGATTTTCTCTTGTGAAATGACTTGGAATAAGTCCTTAAAAATAAAAAAAAAATAATTATTATTGAATAAAATAGATTAGATCAGTAATAGATATATACATGATGAATTCAGCATTAGTATTTCCCATTCTAATTATAGTGTAGTATGTGTTGATACTTTTATGTAGGTTTATTAATATTTCTCTTGCAAAGCTTATTTAATTGTATTATAGTAAAAATCTTTTATTCTCCTATACTAGGAATATTTCGTACTTTAATACATTCAGAAAACTCTCATATTGTTAGCTATTACCACTTAAATCAATTGGAATTTTCAGGTATTGTATTATTACTATTATCTATATTTAATTTGAAATTAATGCAAACTTCTTATTAATAATTTACAAATTTATTGACTAGTTATATTATCTCTATTCTGATTAGGATTCAAATTCACAATAGAAGTTCCCTTGATTCCTTTAATTGTATTCTCAATATCCTGTTCTGTTGCTACTTCAAAGCCCAAATGAATATATCAATTGATTAGATGTGATATCTGATCCAATTATGAAAAGATGTCAATAATTAGATAAAGGTTATATAAGTAGATTTACTAATAATCTTATCATACCTGTGTGTAATGAGAATCAATAGTAGTATTTGCTTTTTCTACCTCTAAAAAAACTTATTTGCTTACATTAATTTTATACTATTCTGACTAATATTCCATTATCATTATTAGATCAGCATTATGATAATGACCTCTATTATTGGACATTAGGATTACTGATTTGGGTTTTAGATTTAATGCCTCCATTACTGCATGAAGTGAAAATGCTGTAAACCATGAATCTTGATACATATTTGTGAATTAGTGATTAAATGTCTGAATGTGTAATCTCATCAAGTTGAATTGTATGATATATACAAGAATTGAATGAAGAGACCAACCTTTTTTACCAAACCAATTTTATTTAGTTCTCGTGCTGATTTAAGTAATATTTTTATTTTGTAATCTATTAATATTAAAGCAGTTTTCATTTAAATTCAACAAATTTATATTAGATTGTGCATTTAAATATACCTTTCTTGTTTGATGAGCTAAATAATAAAGTAGGTGATCACACAAATCCTCCAATTCCTCATGATTCAAAATATTGATATTAGTAATCAATATATCAAAAAATTGAAAAAAAGTCTAACAATCATTACAAGTTTGAGTATGAGTTTCATAACATTGTCCAAATGCATATAAAAAATAATGATTAATACAAGTATCATAAAAGGTTATTCCTTGTGAAGTAATATGAAAATGCTGCTTATAATCATGTTTGAAAAAACATTTCAATTTTTTACATTCTAATAATAACTGTTTCTATAAGAATCAATAGATATGTATGTATTAGCAATTAATTATATAACATTTATTTTAAATACTTACATACCTGAATTGTAACTTCTATTATATGTTTTTGAATTAATAAGACAAGATCTGAAAAGATTTTATAACTATATTGTGAATATGTATAACATAATCTACCCAAATCCTCTTGATATATGTATTTATTTCTTGCCAACTTAGCATAAAATTAGTACAATGCATTTCATCTAGATATTTCTCATGAAATTTATTTCAAAGTACATCCTTCGAGTTTTTTAGATAATGTATTAATTCATTTGTGATAGAGTCAATTTTATATGAGCTCATTATAACATTAGCTTTATCCATTAAAAAAGCTTATAATTATATATTCTTTTCTACTGATATTTTTTTCGTGTCTAATTATAGGTTTTTTAGTGATTAATCCTTTAAGATCATAAAGGCAGGCATGCTTTCGTGCAGCATAAATCACATTATTTGAAACCTAATAGAAATAATAGGCTTAACAAGAAAAGTGGAATTAATAATTAATTATATTAAATGCAAACTAGTTATTTACACCTAAGTTTCTTTTAATATCTTCATATTTAAAATCATTAGCAATTATAGATAATACTTATCAGCATCTATCAATACCACATTTATTGATATCTAAAGAATTTTGAAAAGAATTTTGAAAAATATTTGTGGATTATGATGGAGTTGGTGTGATAAATCCAAGATTGTATAATAAGGTCAAAGAATTTCTATCATTGTCTGGAGTGGTAGACCGAGATCAAAATTCAAACTATAGAAGTCCAATTTTTGACAATTAAGTTTATATATCAATAATAATATTTATTGAAACTAACAGTTACCTCTTATTGATCTTTTTTATATGGGATAACATTAGAACAACCAACATTTTTTAGCATTGCTTTTCAGGCTCAGAATTCTCAGTTACCAATTTCATATTCCATTGGATAAATCAGCTGCAAAGCTGATCTTAATTCTATAATAGTATTTGACTACTTCAACCAATTGTAAAAAAAGTGATGTTAATTTATCTCTGCTAATACACGATGTTTAAGATAATAATTATAAATGTTAGTTATTACTTCTTTATTATGCTATTTATCTAAGATATAAAATGGAATTCAAGCCGCCTGTATAAGCTTTTTGATGTGTTGATTAACTAGTCCAAAAAGTTGTTTTTTATTATATTGCTATAGTATTCCAATTTTTGACCAAACTAAATTCAGATTTTGATCAATAAAGTTTATACATATACAGTATCAGGTCCATAAAATATTATTAATTTATAATGATTTTTATCTATTTTTTGATAAAATAAAGCCTGTCTTTTCTTATATTAATATATAAAAGCTAACTTAAATCCAGGGCTAGCTAAATTAGTTATAATTTTATTAGAGCATTCGAAGACTCACAAGTTGAAATTTATAAAGCCAAAATAGTAAATCTGACAATAACTCGTTTGTAATGATTGTTGTATCAAATCCCAGAACTTCTTGTTCTGAAAGTTTTATACCTGTTTTAAAAAGAACACGATATACTGAAGAAATAGATACTATTGCTATTTCATATATCTCACTTTAAACCCTATCACACTTACAAATTTATTCAGGGAATGGGTTAAAAGTAGAGTTGAATTGAACTACCTCAGTAATAAATTCATGTTCATTTAATATACTAATGTTTTGAAATACAACTGAATTAGATAAAATGGAATTATATTATTTGTTTTATCAATGGGTTAGAAAAGTCATCAATTATGACAAAAAGGTCCAAAATGCAAATTTTCATCCTAAGTACTATGAGAAATTAATAAAATCATATATTTTTTATGTTTGGGTATGTGGTAAAGAAATTAAGCTAGAGAGAATTAGCAGATTTTAACAAGCATTCAAAAAATATATGTCGATTATTCTCATATTTAATATATTAAAATCACTGATTGGCATACGCAGTGATGTGCACTTGGAAGATTGGAAGCATCTTTAGAAGCACTTTTGGAAGGTTTGAAAGCATAATTTATTAATAAAATTATTTGGATTGGAAGCTTCCAATCAAATTTTTTACCATTGGAAGCATAAAATGCACATTACTAGGCATACGTATCACAAATTAAACCTTTTTTTTAAACAAAACTATCAAAAGGTTTAAATAATAACTAATATTAGTTTTAACATAAAATCATTAATTATTATTATAATTTAAACATTAAAATAATATTTATTAAGCAATACTATTTGTTCTTTATTTGATAAATAAATAATAATAAACAAATAATTAAATTAAAAATTTATTATAAACAATTTCAAAATAAATCTAAAACTTAATCATCAGTATTTTAATCAAAAATACCAATATCTTTATTTATATTCTAATTCCTAATTCTTTTTCTTTAAAATTTTCTTTTAATAAAGAATTAGAAAAGGAATTATCATTAAAACTATATTCTAAATTTTCATTAAAATCTTTTTTATCTAATTGTAAGGATAATTCCAAAAATAAATTCAAAGCAGCAGTTGCTAATCTTATATTTGAAGAATGATGATCTATAAATTGTATAATTCTCTTAATTAATATTTTCTTCTTCTTTTTTTAATAATTGTCCATTTGCTTTATATAAAACTTGTAAAATTCAATTTTTAGTCATATTTACTGAAAAATAAAAAAGTTCTTTTTTATCATTACTACTAAAAAACAACAAATTTTTGCAATTGATTTCAAATTTTTAACAGTTAGTTAAAGATGTTTATAATTTATTAATTAACTAAGCAATGAAAAATTTCTTTTACAAGAAGCACTATTTGAAATAATAGCCAAAATCTTTAAAACTAATTCTTGAAAATAATCTGATTCAGGTTCAATTGTTTCTTATCATCTAAGTGAAATATCATATTCAGATTTATATGACATTAAAAGGCTTTATATAAATAAAGTTGTGAAGGTAAAATATAATCACTTGCAAGATCTTGATGATTTTGAATTATCTAATAAATAAAGTTAGTAAATTAGTTAATTATTAATGGATTGGATTTGCCTGTACTAAATTAAGTATATTGTACTAAATTATGATGGAAAATAAACTGAAATTTCTACCAATTTAAATAGATAATAGGGGTTTAAAATTAATAAACTACTTATTTATGTTAGAGGGTATTTATAATAAATATCATAGGCTCATCAGAGTTATATGTGAGACAAAATCAAATGAAATCATGCATGGAGTAGATCTACTAACTTTAAAAAGGAAATTATTATGCATACTCTAATTTTGTTCTTTAGGTGAAAAATCAATCATATGATTATATAATTCTGGCTAGATTTCAACTGATGGTAAGTATAACTAACACAAGAATAACAGCTATCTTTTAAAAAGGTTAAAATATTAAGTAAGT
This sequence comes from Funneliformis geosporum, assembly GCA_946474995.1. Lineage (NCBI taxonomy): Eukaryota > Fungi > Glomeromycota > Glomeromycetes > Glomerales > Glomeraceae > Funneliformis > Funneliformis geosporum. The sequence continues at coordinate 5,905 of CAMKVN010003110.1, forward strand.
GGGCGTTATAAATATGGTTTGTACATCAATAAATAAGGTAATTTCTCAATGTAAATTGAAACCGGTTGCAAAATATTGCTGTATTATTCAAATGTGAATGCTTATTAGTATAATGTAGTAAAGGTATGCATGGGAATATAAAAGTTCTTTCCTCATTTTGAATTTTTCTTCCTTTATCTAACCTTTAAAATAGGACGAATTTCTTCAAATATTAGAGAAGGTGCCAAGGTTTCTGTTTTGGGCTCTGTTGTGTGTGAAAACATCGCTCAAGCACTTTTGGGAGAATTATGAAAAACTAAATGACTTTCAGCAACAGTTTTACAAGTAGCACCAGGTAATAACTGCTGAATAATTTGCCTTAATTCTAACCAGAAAATGAAATTGAGGTCTCAGCAGGCTGTATAAAGTTTGTGGCTTTTCCTACAATTAGTTCAGATACCAATCAAGATACAAGTGATGAAGAGTAAATAAGTGGTAGTGAAATGGATATTTCAAGTAATAGTGATGATAGTTTTGAGAATGAAGAAGCTATAGATATTTGTAACATTAATAATGTATAATGGGCTAATAAAATTATTACTATTGATTCTCGTCAAGTGTTTCGCTCCTATTCTAGTACACCAGTTGTACACATTGCTGATATCTCTAATGCAACACCTAGACAGTTTTTTGAGCGTTTTATACCTGTTGATTTTATAATATCAGTAGTAATTCCATCTACAAATAAATATGCACGTGAATGTGAACGTGGGTGAAATGATTTAACATGACCAGAATTTATGATGTTTATTAGCATTTTAACAATTATGATATATGTAAAATGTGTTAATATTTGCGATTATTGGTCTATTAAACAAGAAACAGCTAGAGTTTCACTGGCATTTGGTCAATACATATTATATCAACGATTTCGAAATATCATAAAATATTTGACATTAACAGATATATCAACAAATAATGATCCCTTTCATTTTGCATGGCAGTTTCATGATGAATTTAATGAAAATCTTATAAAAGCTATCCTACCTGGTCCTTATCTTTGTATGGATGAATCAATGTGTTAATGGATAAGCAAAGTTGATAAAGGTCCATTTCAACGAAAAATACCCAGAAAGCTGCATCCAATTAGATGTGAATTCAAAGCTCTTGCAGATGCTCAAATTAATTTATTCTTAAGATTAGACCCAGCAGAACCTTCGGAATATGCTATGAAAAAAATTTTTTCAGATTAATATCCAGCAATTCCAGCAATTGTTGCATCTATGTTAAGATTAATAGAACCATAGTTTTATAGTGGTAGAACAATTATCGCTGATTCGTGGTTTGATAGCACAGATGCATGCATTACTTTATATAAACATGGTCTTTATTCTATCCTACAGATAAAAAAACATCGTTATTGGCCTAAAAATATCCCTAATGATATTACGGATGTATTTGAAAATACATATGGGTTATCTATTAGTCGAGTTTGCAAAATAAGTGATGTTGACTTAACTGTATATTCAATTCATGATCACAAAGATATCGTACTTTTTGCTAGTTATTCTACAACAACTCTCAGAAGAGAAGTAAATCGATATATTAAGGGTTATGGCAATGCAACATTCCATCGACCTATTGTATTTGATGAGTATAATGAATTTAGATCAGCTGTAAACATGTTTAATAATTTGCGTGATAATTCACTTTCTTATCATGATATTCTTGGATTAAAACGCTCTGCAGATCATGTTTTTTGCTTTATCTTACAGTTGCAGAGACAAATAGCTTCTCTGCATATTGTAGATTTATTCCAGGAAAAAAAATATGAAACACGTTGATTTCCGTAAGCAATTAGCAAAATTGATCTTCAATTGTTATTCAGACAATACAATTACCGATCGAACCAAAAAAAGACGAAAAAAGATTCAGATAATTTTGAACATCATCTTACAAACCTTAATAAAGATCTGGTAACCTCAAAACTCAATAAATATATTCAATGCCGATATATAAATTGTCATAAACATACAACTACCTGTTGTAGCTATATAATTTCACAAGGAATGTGTACAGATTGTTGGGCTCAGCATATCCATCTGACATATACTATAAGGTTAAAAATTTTTTTATTTATTATCCAAGGTTTATTTTATCATTTTCTAAAAGCATATTTTAATTTTTTTTTATAGTGAGTCACCTGATAACTTTTAATAGTATATTAAATTTAGTACACCCATATTTGCTAAAAAATGATAGTTTTTAAAATTATTATTTCTCGATATTTACATTATAAATAAAAATAAAATTTATATTTTTGAATAAAGCAATATATATTGATTCTTAAATATTTAAATTATTTAATTTTATTAAGTTTTGGTTTCTTTATGAATTTTACAAAATGTACTATTTTTAGTACAAGACTATAAATCTAATTCATTAATTAATTTTAATTAAAATAATAAAAAAAATTCAAATATAATACTTTCTTCTTTTAAAATTAACTCTAAACATAATATACTTTTAACACATTTACAAGTAGTTAAATAATAATATTAATACTAACCAACTTGATGAGAAGTTTTTAAAAAAATACACAATATATTATAATAACAAATTAAACAATTAGCAAACTCAAATTTCATTACATCTTATATTACTAAATTAATTGTATGAGTAATATATTGAATACTAAAAATATGTGGATATAATAAATTAATTTGATTATGTGCAAGTTTAAATATTAGCATTATTATCACTAATAATTACTGAAAATTAATTAGATCTAACTGTTTCTAAAAGACTTGATATTTGATTTGCAATAAATTCTCCTATTTGTGATTCATCAGATAATTGATATAAATATTCTTTACTTTTAGATATTATAATAATTAAATTTCAATAAGAATGATTTTTTCCACTACTCCAACCATCTAAAACTAAAATGTTAAATAATAATTATTAAAAATTAATTATAAAATTAAATAAATTTAATATTTAAATTAAAATTATATATCAAGTGTTAAATTATTTTGTTGATTAAGAATATAATTAACTTTATTATTTACTTTTACCAATTGTTATTCAAATATATGATCAGAAGAAGTTCACAAGTTAGTGATTTATATGAAGAATTTATTTCTTTTAAAACTTTAATGAAAAAAAGATTTTCAATAATATATCAAGAAATTTCACAAATTGTAAATGCTTTAACTATAACTAATTAATTTTTTCACTTTTTTATATTTCTAAATAACTGTCTGCAAAGTCATTTAATAATTTTTGACCTGAAGAATTTAAAAGTTTTCTTTTATTATTTTTGTTATTGAATCCATATTATCAGTATTACATAAAAGTTCTTTAGTGAAATATTCATAAATAACTTCATTTGGTACTGTAGAATAATGATTAACCAAATGATTTTCTAATTTACAAGGTCTCTACACTCATAATTTTTGTTACAATAACTACACTTTACTTTGTATTTGTCTTTTACTTTTAATTATTATGTGTAAAATGGTTTTACACTAATTCTAATGGTCTCCTTCAATATTTTTGTAAAATATGAAATTTTATTTTTATAAAAAAATTATTCAAATTTAATCAATAACAATCAATAAAAAAGAAATAATCAATATTAATGATTATCAAATAAATTTATATAAAATATTATTTTATTGATAATTTTTTATTTATTTACTATAAATATATGCAAATAATTAATCACTCTTTTATTTACTATATAAAAAAAGTACAATTATAATAAAAAAAATTATTTTTCAATTTTAAAATCCTTTCAGAATTTTGGATTGAATAATTGAAGGTAAGTATAATAATATTTTTGTTATTTAAAAAAATAATAATATTTTACTTATCACATTTTGTAGATGCTAAAAGTCCACTCTGAAAACTTGAAATAAATCAAAAGTTAGTATTTTAATATTTATTTTTAAATAATTACATTAAAAAATTTTAATTTTTATACTTACCTTTTTTTGTAGATTATTAAAGACCAGATTCTAAGTTTAAATAAATCAGAAGTAAGTAATATTATTTGTTAATTAAAAAAAATTTAATATTTTTGCTTATCTCTTTTTGTAAATGTTAAAAATTTACTCCAGAATCCTAAAATAAATCAAAGGTTAATATTTTATTTTATTTTTTTTTTTAAATAATTAAATTAAAAAAAATAATATTTTTTTGTAAGTTATTGAAGCCTTTTTGGAATCCTAAAATCCTGGTTAAATGAGAATTATAGATAAGTAATATTTTTTTCTTTTAAAAATATAAAAAAATTAGCATTTTACTTATCTTTCTTTTTGAATCTGGGTTACTCTTATCAAATTCATGAAAGTGATCCTCCTTTGGTAAGCAAATAAGGATCGGTGATTTCCCATCCACAATATATCAGTTATTTTTATTATGCAGATATTTCATTAAAATAGTAATCACCATTATCAAAGACTATTATTTTTCACAGTTGTTGTATTTTTATAAAGTAAGTAATAACTGAAAAATGTTTTCCAATTCCAGGATTTTTGTATTTCTCAAAGATTATATAAATCTTGTCAGATTATCATCTTTAATACAAGTTTGCAATATTTAATATTATTTATAAAATAAAAAAGAATCAACAAGAACGCGTTTACTATGTTGACCAAATTTATTATGACTTACTACCTGACGATAAGAAGCAGGAATAAAAAGAACATGATTATGTAAATATTCAGTATTATTAAGTTATAAAATATATAAATATTCTCTCAAACAAATAAATAAAATAAACAAAACGGAATGAATGGAAAAAATTTTTGTATATATTTTTTTTATGCAATTTGTTCATTATCTTTTTCCTCACTTATCTTCACTCGCTCTTCCAATCTCTCCTCTTTTTTTAAGTAATTAAATTCCCTTCACGTTTTCTGCATCTTCACCCCACATTCTCCCACTCTTTCAAATTTTCCTTTACTTCTTCGTACTCTTTAAATGTAATATTTTCAATTCCTTCCATATAATCTGAAATTTGATTTGATATGGGAATGTTGTCAATAAAATCAAGTCACAAGATATAGTACCGTAAAGCACTGACTAATCTACCCTGGGTTTTTTACAAATTTACCCCTAGATTTGTAAACTACCCAGGTAGTTTAATCAGGGGTATTTTGGTATGAGGGGGTTTTTTAATCGAAAAATATATGTAGATCGTAATGATCGTAATGCCATAAAATTCTGTGCGTTTCGTAATGCGTTTCACTTGTATTGTATTTCACGATTTTTTTTCTTTCAAAATGGTCGTTATAGGAAACCAAAAGTCAAAACATTCTAGAATTACTTTAAAAAAAGAAGACAATGGTGTGTACGTGAGAAATTAATGGTCTTACAATATTTGCAATGTTCAAATAGTGTTCATGCAACAGCAAAACATTTTGGTATAGAACCAAGTCAAGTTCAGGATTGGAGGAAAAAAAAGGACCAGTTGAAATCTTCAGCACCTT
>CAMKVN010003111.1:0-11377 GCA_946474995.1 Funneliformis geosporum
CGAAATTATTTTGACCATTGGATGCTAAAGTCGCGAAATAGTCGAAATGACATTATATCACATGATTTTTCATATTTAGAAAAAACAAAAAACAAAAAATGTACGAACTTGGTCAATATCGCTCCGATTCATATGAAACAACTGCCATTCGATTTCTCGAAACTAGGCGGATCTAATGAGCTAACATTCATTGATTTCGGATCATCCAATCACAAGATACTCGCAATTGTATTATCGGCTGAAATTATAAATCATCAAATTCTACTTTAAATAAAGGAGTCTGGATTTTGAAACACAATCACAAATATCTCGAGATAGAATGATCAAAATTCAATGAATGTTATCTCATTAGATTGTCTAGTCGCAAGGAATCAAATAGTAGTTGTTTCATACGAATTGGAGCGATATTGATCAAGATCATACATCTTTTATTTTTTTTGTTTTTTCTATATATAAAAAATCATGTGATATGATGTAATTTCGACTATTTTGACTTTTCATTTCGATTTTGATCTCCAAAGTCGAAACATTTCGACTTTTGGGTTTTCATTTCGACTTCATGTATATGTGCCACATTTTTCTATTCTTGAAGATCATTTGGATTATAATACCTATCATTTTTCAGTAAAATTAATTAGTTTACAAGTAAATGAGTTTTATTAGTTTATTTTCTATTTTTTTTTTTAGAATTTTTATTTTTATTAATTCTTTAATTTTATATTTATTAATTTTGAAAAAATGTATCATTATTTCTTTTATATTAGTAATGTAAAAGTTTGGAATTTCCTTCAGCATTTTTTCATATATAATTATATAAGGATAAGAATAATTATATTTGAATGTTCTATATTATTTTTCTAATAATAATTAATATTGTTAATCTTATTTTTAATTATTTTAATTAAGAAATTATATATATAAATAAATTATCTCTAATTGTTATAATGATAAAATTTAAAAAATTATAATTGGTTTTAATGAATTTTTAAAGTTAATTTTTATTTATAAATTTTTTTTAATAAATTTATCTTTTTAATTATATTATAAATAATTTTTTTATTAATTTAAAAGAAAAAAATTCTTTAAAATTAGAAATTAATTTAAGATTTGATCCTAGAATTTATAAACTAAGCTATATTTTTATTTATTTATAGTTATTAACTTCTCTATCATATTTTATTTCTTCTTTATTATACTCTTAAATATTAAAATTTAAAAAAAAAATTTAAATTTTAATAAGTAACTTTAATTTTAAACTAATAATTTTTTAAAATTAATTAGGACCTAATTTTTAAATAGAATCACACAGACAATTTTTTTGCAGATTGTTTTATTTTAAAGAATTAAAATAGTTTTTGTAATTATAAAAACAAAAATATAATTTTAGCAAATTGGATCAAATTTGAGTAAAATCACATTATACCTATATTAAATATATTTGAGATTTTTATAATACCTAGAATATTATTTAATAACTTAATTTTTTAAGTTTAATGTTTCAATTGAATTAATATTAAAATTTAATAATTTAATATATTAGCATTTATAACTAATCAAAATGTATTATAAAATTTTAGAATATTAAAAGTTACTTGATATTTCTATGATAATCCTCTCCTATTTTTATAATCATTAATTATCTTTTTTATTTTTGTCTATTTTTATTTATTATTATTCCTTCATACATGTATATTGCTATGTAATTTTTCAAGCTCAGCCATTTTTGATAAAAATACTTTTCGATATTCTATAACATTTTCTCTCTCATGTCCATTATATATTTCGATAAATTACTTTTATTTCTTACCTACTATAATAAAAACTTTATTAAAAATTTTCAAAATTATTTAGCATACAATAATATAAGCCTTAAATCATATTTTCTTTAACTTCTTTTTTTTAAAATAAAATAATAAACTAATACACCAATTAATTTTTCATTTTTTATATTATAATTATTCTACATTTCTTAAAAATCGCCGACCTTTTTTATAAAATTAGTAATAATAACATTAATCTTAACATTATTTATATTATATCATAAACTGATCTGATATATCATTGATTGGATGAATCACCATGTTACCACCTCGTATGGCTACCGGGAAAAAATATACTTATAATATCGGGATTAACATTGGTTTATAGCTAAGATAATGACTATAAGGAGGAGGGTATTTCATTATTAAAAAAATCGGGACAAATTTCAGTGATTTAAGGAAAATATATGGAGATGGATTATAGAGAAGGTCGACTGTAGATTGGCAATCCAAAATAGTCCTCATAAAATTATATTGGGTAATATATGTGATTGCCCTTTTTAATTCGAATGATTAACTCTTCCAATAAAGCTTCATCAGTAAATTCCAAGGGTTCATAAATTCATGTCGGCTAATTTTAGCATTACATTCTTCTTTATTCATCGGGCAAGAACAAGGATTACAATTAGGGCAACTATCAACGGAGTTAAATCCTTCGAATTTTAAATTCTTTCCTTTTTGTAAAATTATTATGATTAGGATTTGATGTGAAAATGTATAATTGTGTATACTTATAATTATTATTATACAGGATATCATTTTTATTATTGAAACTTTTACTTTGTTATAACAATTTCATATTTATTGAAAAAACTTTGCAACTGTTGAACGGGTTTCATGTTGAAACATCAGAATGTTACATTTATTCTCATCAAAACTCATTAATCAAATCTCATCATTCTCATCCATTTCATCATGAGCTCTTTTCAATTTAATCTGATCTTCCCTTTTCTTCTTTTCAAATTCCATAATTTCCTGAGAAATTTCATTAAGTCTCCTTGTTTCATTAGCGATTAATTTATCAATTTCCATGAGTTCTTGAGAATTCCTTGCTGGATTAACGTCGCTACCAATTTCTTTAATTCCCAGAGTTTCGTCGATTTTTTTCGCGTTTATGTTTTCAATTTTCGTGATCTCTTGAGATAACTTTGGGAGGTCGTAAATTTTATTTTCTTCTTCAGTAATTGAATTCACACCCTCTTCCTTTCCTCCTTTGACACCATTTAAAATTGGTAACGAAAATCCTCTATTAGTCAGCCAATCCTCAGGACGATAATGAAGATGTAACTCAGCTATAGGATTTAAATTAACAATTTTTATTACAGTTTTAGGTTGAAAATTTGCGTTCATGATATCAAATTCGGTTGTATAATCGACATCCTCATTCTCTGCTAATCCTGATTGATGTTGTAATGAATTTTCATCAACGATAATCCCCTTGAAAAAACATATCGTAATAGAACCATGCTTTCCATATTGATATTTATTTTGTACTTTTGGTCGTTTAGGGATTGAGCTGTCCGATTTTAAAAAATTGATTGGTAACGATCTCGTCCTTGAACTTGATCGTTGATGAAGTAGTTGAGTTGGATCCAATCGTCCATCTATATATAATCGAGAGATTATGACGTTGGTCGGATTCGCTTGTTTAGCTTCAATTTTAATCTTGTAGCCTTCTCCTGCGGTTATAACTGGAAAATATGTTGTAAAATCGCTTTCAAAGAGAAATGATGAAAAGATGGGGAAAATCATTTAATTTTTTTTTTTAGAAAAAAAATTACGATAAATAAAAGCACCTTACCTGTATTTTTTTGTTTGTGTTAAAGGATCAATGACGTAAGAAACGTATTTCTTATTTAACTATTGATAATAATATAATATAAAGGAATTACTTTAATTAGTTATTCTCGTTAAAAATTAATATGGAACTATGAAAAAATGAAAGTCTGGCGTGTCCGAATAACGCGAGCATGTAAAATGGTCAAGAAAACGCGTCAAAAATGTGATGTTACATAATGCCTAGACAATTTCCCAAATTCTGTAAAGATTTCAAACCATTTCCGACCCTTTTTATCATAGGGTGAACAGTATATATATATATAAATATAAAAGCCAACCTACATCGGATACATCAATCGGAAGATTATATTCTGGTAAAGGTTGATCATTTAATAAAACCTCAAGGTTAAACTCTTGTAAATGCATTTTGTTTTCTGCGCAAAAAGGATAATATTTTTTGAAAAAAAAAAAAAAAAAAAAAAATGAGAGCTGTCAACATACAAATTCCATTTTATAACTTTTTTGATCATCAGGTCAAAAATATACTTTCAAATGTCGATCATTGACAGAAAATAAAAAAACCTTGACACGACATAAATTTAAAGAAATGGTGTTTTGACTTTTATGTACACCAAAAAATTTACCGATCTACATGATACAGAATTAAAGTTATATATCGGAACAAGAGAATGATGCACTTCGGCGATCGGCCTACTTCTATCTAAAAAAAAAATAAAGAATTTTCCGTATAACCATTTTCCATTAAATAAGTTTGTTATGTATTATCTGGATTGTGGTAGAATCAACTTTATTTTAAGTTTATTCCATTTCTTTATTTGTCACGATGAGGATAATGATTGCTTTTATAGTTGTAATTTTTGTTGAAAAGTTTTAGAAACAGTATCTGTATGTATATATTGTTTAACAACAGAAACTATAGAAATTTATAACCTTAGTAATGTATATCATGGCAGTAATAACCAAAAAAGATTAATGATTTATTAATACTTTTAAATAAATTTATTGGATTCATTTTTACGTCAAATAATGGTAAAAAAAAAATTCTTTTTTGCTGTCGAAGTGATAATCTCTGAAACTGCAATTCAATACATATTGGTTTAAATAATGCAACTGTTGTATCTATTCAATCAAATTCTAGAGTTTAACATTAATGAATATATCACATTTGAACTTTTTGGTCTTTTGGATCTTTTGGACAGTAATAATTAGGACAAAGGGAATTGCGGATATTTAAACGCATATCCGTTAACAATTAATAAATAAAGTAAAAAACTTCAAATTTATTATGCAATGTCAATGATAATTTTAATGAGCTACATTTTTTTTTTAAATACGGAAATTTCTAATTATTGATCACCATATGACACTGACGGCGAGGCATAGTATTTTTTTTCTTTTAAACTTCATCGGTCTCGTCATCAAAAAGAAAAAAGTCAGAAATAAAAATTTATTTAATTCATGAAAAATAAAATTACTTAGCTAGCAATATTAATAAGTTTCTTGATAACATCGAAATGATTCTCGACTGTTAATAAATTTTAGTATTCATTAGAATAGAAATATACATTTTAAAATTTGAAATAACAATAAAGATGAGCTCAGTGGACTGTCGACGCCATGTCGTGCTGAATATATCTAATCGTGCTAACAAGCGTGCAGAGGATATTTCAGTTACGTGCAGAGGACGTGATAAAGGCACTATAGAGAAAGCCCTCACATGCTGCTGCGATGAGACAGAGGAAATAATTATTTTTTTATTTCTTAACCAAAGCAATAGAAGAGGTGGATAAGCAAAGTGTACTAGACACATCTATCTCTAAAAGGCCCAGCCACATGGTTTATTCTTCGCAAAACTTTATTTCCATAAAATAGGAAAAAAACAAAAAAATACTTAGCTCCTTGTATTATTGTGTTAATGATATATAGAAAATCCAAATTATACAGAGTATTAATTATATCAACAGTTAATAAATAACATATTGTGATAGACGCTTACTTAAAAGAATGAGTAGGTATGTAATGAACGAGCAAGATGAAGGGGCTGCGGTGAGATGTTTCAATTTAGATACTGTAACTCGATGATCAACAAAACAATTCAAAATTAGTCAATGACGAAATGAATGATATTCGATTGAATGTTTTTGTAGTTTTCTTAAATTTTAAAAAAATATAATTTTATATATTTTTTTTAATTCTAATTTTTATAAGTTCAAAGCGAAGCGAAGGATTGATTATATTAGCCTTATATATTTCTTTTCCAATTTATATTTTTACATCAATGAAATTTAAATTAAAATATTCAATTTTGTTTAGTTTGTGATACAAAATTCAGATTGACTAAATCATTAATATTATACTAATAGCAGCATTTTTTGCCTTAGTATAATTCAAAATTCTGAATTATTGATAATATCACTAATATCATTAGAAAGTTTTCTATTGCTATTTCGATCAATTGATTTTTTATTTGCTAGTACATTTAGAATTCCATTATTTTTTATAATATTATCAGACTATCATTAAATTTTGTTGAAAGAACTATTAAATAAAAATTAATTTAGTATTTATATAAATATATTTAATAAAAAAAAATATCTTTAATGCAGATTATGTTTTTTAAAATAGAATAAAAACAATAAATAATATGAGTTCTATCTAGTATTTTTAGGTAGTATTGTATACAAATATTATCTACATATTAAGCAATATAGATATCCAGACATTATCCAGGATTTGCATCCTGTAATTTATCCTGTAATAGTATAACAAACATATCTCTAGGTATTTTAGGATGATCTAAAACAATTTGATATATTCTAGACAATCCAATAATTTTTTTTTTACAATCAGATAACCTTTTTTTTAAGTTTTATTTTCACTTCATACTTTAATTTATCGGATTTTCAAATTATATCTCTCTTATACTTATATTTTACATCTTTTTTATATACTTATCTTTAAATATTACAGAAGTTTAATAGAGGTCTAAAATAAAACAAATCACTCTACAACTCCATTATGGCCCATCACCTTTACTGCCTTTATCATCTTTACCAACTTTACTACTTCTGCTACCTTTATCACTCATGAATTTATCTTTAACAATATTAATAATAAAGATATTCTGTTGCTTGCAATTAGCAAATTGCATTTTAAACTGAAAATAGAGGTTCAATTTTCTTTAATACTAGGAATAATATCAATTTTGCAAGGATTAGTAATTGGTATATAAGCAAGTTTCTTTAGGTATTTTAATGGTTAATTCATCTTTTATAGTAATTAAAATAGTAAGAATTGATAATTTTTTATCATTTTAAGATTTATAAGATGTTGCTTCTTTCTTTATTGAATCAATATATTATTAGAACTGAAATTAAAATTAATTAATATAATTTTAAAACATATTATAAACTATGTATTAATAAATTAGAAGAGAAAGAAGCAAAAATTTATCAACTTTAATAATTTTAAATAAAAGATTATGTAAATATTAGCATAAATATTATTTATATTATATTTTTAGAAAGTATTTAATAAAAACTACTTTTCTTAATTACAGGTTCTTCAAAATATTCTACATAATTTCAATTTTCTGTATTTACTTATAAAGTTATCTGATCAACTTATAGTTCTATAGATAATTTTATTGACTGATCTTTATCTAAAGAAGATTTGGAAAGACTTTATATATTATTACTTCATTTAAAAAAAAACCATAGATAATGCTAATTAAGTCATAAAAAACTGCTCTTATAAAAGATCATATAAGTATAACTAAGGTTGCTTGTTTAAACTAATTTTGTATTTAGCTAAACATTTAAACCTTTAATTTTACTAAATTTTTACTAAGCGTTTGATATAGTTTCACCATTTTTATAAGCTTTGATATAGTTTTACTTTTTCTAAATTTCGCAAATTTTTTAATAAGGTTTTAATATAATTTAACCAAGTTTTACCTTTACTATTAGATGTCTGTCTAAACTCTGAATTTTGTCTAGCAACCTTAGATATAACTTTAATTTTTGATTAGTAGATAAATATTAAAAATAAGCAACTATTAAGAGTTATCTTAATAACTATAAAAGAAAAATCTTATATTTGAAAGGTAGTTGATATTAGTTCAAAATGTGAAAATAATGTTAAGGTGATAAAAAAAAACAGAATTTATGCTTAGTGAATTAAAAACTAAAGAAATTACTATTTGTACTATTGTTACTAATAGTGCAAATACATATGCAGCAGCTCAATATATTTTTAATAATACTTTTTTTTAGTTTTGCTGTTTAAATATTTAAATATTAATATTGAAATTTTAATTTAGATATTAGGTATTAAGTTTGAACTATATATTTTAGAAACATATCATAAGCAAGAAGAAAACCTAACAATTTTAAGAATAATATATAAAATAATTGATTCTAGTATTTTTGGGAAAATATTATATTGATTGCTGAAATCCTTAACTCTTACAATAAATTACTTAATGTTTTACAATGTGATAAGATACAATTATTTCAGATAGTTTATAGTTTAGATTATTTGGCTCAATTTTAGTTAAATAACTCTAATATTATACTTATCACAAAGTTAATTATGTGACTTGAACAATGTTGAAAGGGGTAGAAACAGCCACTTCTTTTATTATCCATATTTATTACACTCAGAATATAAAATAGAAGTTTTAATAATTTTAATATAATCTATTTAACTTTTGGAAAGTGGTTTATTATGCATGTTTTAAAAAGAACCAAAATGTATTCTTCAAGAATTTGATAATTTTTGTTTAGCTAAATATTTATTTGATGTTAATATATATAATCAATTTAATAGTAATATTTAACATTATCCGGTATCCTGTGATTATTAATTATAAATAATTACAAGAAACTAGATAAATCACTTATCCAGCACTTCGAGCTGAATAACTACCGCTATCTATAAGGTAGCTAATAATATTGGGAATCAAATTTGATTTGTGATTCAGGACTCCTGCAGAATCCTAAATCAACCAATCAAATTTGATTTTTCTAATATAATAGTTATTCGGCACGAAGTGCCGAATAACTATTAATTATTAGTACTTCATTAGTATATCTACAAATGAATTAGGATTAGTTGTCTGTAGAATTTTTGGTATATGTGTAAACATGGCATCTGTTAAAATATTTTGAAGCTATATGGGATTTTTACAAACAAATTAGCAAAATTATTTAATAGTATATTAGTTTATATTTATAAGTTAATTACTTTATTAAATAATATTTTAAATATTTTTTTTATTATATGGTCATTTAAAACTCTTGAAATAAGTAAATTCAAAGCTAATATTACATATTCTCATTATATTTCTGCATCTAAAATTATATTAGATATTAATAAATCATTTAATAATCATAATTTAAATTTGATAAAAGAAGATCGTGAAGATGTAATAGAAGTTTAACAAAAGAATTAGATAATGAAAATAACGAATTAGATCTAAAAAATGAATTATGTGAATATTATTATATTAATAATATATATATTATTACAAAGAAGAAGAAATAAGCAATGCAAAATATTTAATATAAATAGTTTTGTTATTATAGTTGGCATTTATTAATGTTTAATGTTTTATTTTATTATTCTTTTATTATTAATTTATTAGTATTATTATTATTATTTTGCATTTACTAGTGTTTATTTTTTTTATTATTATTATTATTTTATTACATGTATAAGAAATTTGACTAGCAATCATTAAGTTAGTATTGTTAACCTTATATTCAACCATTAAACTTAGGATAAAATTGACTTGATAATAGAAAGTAATATGTATATTTGATTATAATTATTGTTAGATAAGTCTTATCACAATCAACCTTTAAGTTTATTATTTGGTAATTGTTTTATATGGGTTTAATATTATAATTTTATAACAAAATGATAAATACTTTTAGTAGAGCTCCGAATCAGGTCAGGTCAACCTGTGACCCAACCTAACCTGACCTGAAAAATCCAAGTCAGGTAGATAACTTTTCAGATCAACATCAGGTCAGATCAAGCTTATGACCTGATAAAATTCAGGTCAACCAATCAAATTAAACGAAATACAATATTTAAAAAAATTTCTTTTTTGTCTATTTTTTTTTAAAACATCTTTAATTTTATTTAATATAGTTAAATTTTAAATTATAAACATCTTTGCAATTACATTGTACAACAATTTAATTTTATTTTTTTTATCCGTTCAATTACTTCAAAGAGATTTTTGAGCAATTTGGTCAAAGAAAATTGACTTTTATCATGTAAGTAAAGTTATACAACAGGTTCGAAAATATGTGCATATAAATTTTATTATAATTGGATCAATAGTTATAAAGTTATGAATGTTTTTTGTGATTGTATTATCTTACAAAATATTTTTATTATTTTTATTCGTTTAGTAATTCAAACAGCAATTTAAGTATTTTTGTTAAAGGTAAAGATGGTACAGCAATTGATTTCAAATTTACAAAATGTTGCAACATAAGCTAAAATTAGTTGCAACATATGTTGCAACATTATAAGTTGCAACATATATAGATTAAAACTAATTGCAACATATTAATTACAATTCCTATCTTTAATATAGATGCTTTACAGTAGAAAATATAGAGATTTAGTCAGATTTGAATAAATTTTGGTATAAACAAAATTTTTCAATTATAAATGAAAATTGATTTGCATAATAAAAAATTAAAATTTGCTAATTAAAAATATTATGCTAAAAAAATCAATATTTAAAAATAATACAAGTTAATCTCATTGATTAATTAGAGGATTGGTATCTAAAAATAAGTAACTTCATTTTTTTTGTAATAAAAAGAGTGATAACTTTAATTCTTATTTTAAAAAAATTTAAAATTTAAAAAAAAAATATATTTTTTTGAATATTTCTTATCTATTAAAATATAATTTTATATATTTTTCCTTTATAATAAAAAAATAATATAAGAATTATTCTGATAGAACAATCATATATCATTCTAAAAGAATGATTCTTTTATCATTCTAATAGAATAATAAAAGATCATTCTAAAGGAAATCTTTCTAATAGAATAATAAAATATTATTTTATACTGGTTAAATGATATAATTCAACTAACAATCAGATATCTAAATCATATCTGAATTTAGACCAATTTGTGTTTAAATTTTAGCTGAATTGTAATAAATTTGGTTTGATTTCTATTGGCATAATTCAGCATCAATAGAAACAATTTAGACATAATAATTCAACTTACAAATTAAGTCTAAAATTAATCTAAATTCAATTACATTTCAGATATAATTTCAACCTAATTCAACCACTTAAAATCAACTATAATACCACAATTCAACCATAAATTGAATACAAATTAGACATAATTTGCTAAAATTAATCTAATTCAACCATTTAAAATCAATTACAAATTGCAAATCAAAACTAATATAACAAATTTAAATTTAAATTTTTATTATTTTATATAAGGTAAGACAAAATAAATTTTTCAGTTTTCATATCAAAATTTGGTTTCACATGACCTGGTCACCCAGCTTTTTACTATTAATAACAAAAAATTTTTTTAATCAAAAAATTTTATTGGATATTTTTAATATTTCACAACCCGATTACCCAGCTAAAAATTTCATATGTTAAAAATTTTATACTACGCATTTATATAATAAACTTTTTTTAAATTATCAATCAAAGAAGAAAAAAATAATCTAAATTGATTATTTTTTAAAAAGCATGA
>CAMKVN010003112.1:0-11375 GCA_946474995.1 Funneliformis geosporum
ACATATGTTGCAACTAATTTTAGCTTATGTTGCAACATTTTGTAAATTTGAAATCAATTGCTGTACCATCTTTAATATATATATATATATATTCAGAATATTCTAAAGTTTATTAGTTTTATATTGTAAATTGAACTAAATTTTAGAATTTTGATTAATTCAAAATTTAGATATTATTTATTATTTATCATAAATACTCTAAATAAATGATTTTGCATTATCTGATTAGAACAATATAGAAAACCTTTAAAAGGAATGATAATTTGATTATTCCTTAAAAACAATATCAAAAATTGTTTAAAAGAAATGATAATTTAATTGTTTTTTAAGAATAATATCAAAAATTGTTCAAAAGAAATGATAATTTGATTATTTCTTAAGAATGAAATAGAAAAGCATTTGAAAGAAATGATAATTTGATTGTTTCTTAAAAATAATATAGAAAATCATTTAAAAGAAATGATAAATTTGATTATTTTATACGAATGATATAGAAAATCATTTAAAAGGAATGATAATTTGATTATTCTTTAAGAACAATATCAAAATTGTTCTAAAGGAATGATAGTTTGATTATTTTTTAAGAATAATAATAAAAATCATTTTAAAAAATTATTATATGGGGCAGACTGCAACAAAACCAGACAAAGTGAACATTGGTATTACCAAGAATTTCAGGGTTCAAAATTTGTAATGTGATTATTAAAATTTCCCATTTGTTTAATATTAAGTGATATATAGAATTACTCCTATATAAAAATAGTTAATATGAAGTTAATTTACATCAGATCTACTATGGAACCCAAGAATTACAGCACTATTAGAAGTATTTTGAAAAAGGAACAAGGTGAAAATTGCTCCTTACATTTTTAAATTAGCAGATACCAAATCTTTGCAAACATATTTAGACAAAGAAAGGATTACCTATGAAATTTACCAAGAGGAAAAGAAAATAATAAACATTAAGAAAAGAAAGCAGAATGAAACTATTCTATTGCCCAACAAAAAGCAGAAATATTTGGAAGAGGGCAAAAATCTTATTACAATATTGATTTTTTTTTTTACTGATTATCACTAAAAGGAAAATTCTCCTTTATGCAAATGTAATTATGATCATTCAATAATGCAATTATTGCTCTGAAAAGTGTAATGTTGGTAAAAATAGGAATTTTTAGTGTAAATGTTAATATAGTTAAAGACATTATTAACATAAGCTATAATATTGATCTAACCAATTTTAGAAATAAGGCAAACTAGCCAATAATACGAAGACCATGTGATCAATACCACGTGATTTACACTATAACGAAATTTATTTCTATTATTATTATGTGTTCAATATAAAAAAATTTTCAATGTTCACTCTACATAATAAAGAGATTTTATTATGATGTTCACTGTAACGAGCAAAATTTATTATAATATGAACCGGGACATGAAAAAAAGTTCACTGTAAGTCATTTCCACTGTAACGAGCTTTGACTGTATTACACATATTTCTATATTTTTTTTTAATTATTTTTAGTAACATTTTATACACGGATACAAAGACTAATCATAAGAACATTTATATATCCATATATATAAATTATCTCAAAACCCTAAAATTTTTATAATGTAATGTAAGACTTTCTCAGAAATTCCATCAGAAAAGTTCTATATACCAAATTCATGTAGCTTTAGAAACCAAAGATACAATCCTTGTGTATTTTCCAAGGATTTGGATGATGTAATTAACACTTTCGAAAATGTGTAAAAGCACTCCAACTTTAACTAAGTTAAAGGAGGAGGATTAGAATCATTATCTTTGAAGATAATAACGATATAATCTTAAATAACGAAATAAATAAAATACAAATTGCAACACAAATTCATGAATGCATTTACCTATAAACCGAAATCCTTGTTTATTAGGGGACGCCTTAGTAAATAACCATGCATGATAATTGTTAATTAATTATATATGTTATTGGGACCGAGGAATTAGCTACTCCCGATATTGTATTTTGAGGGAATTCCAAATTGGCTGTATAAGTGGGTAGTCTGGCACGTTACGCATTGGGAATATACTAGTGATTAGTAAAAGAGTTTACTAACACAACGACAATAGCATATCCGAGGCAACGAAAACGTTTTCAATTAGAGTTATTTATAGGAATATTTAATTAGAAATAGATTAGATATAGAATGATTAGATTAGAAAACCCCCGAATTATTGCGACTTTGTTAGCGACGCGGATTTTAACAAATCCATCTATACGTTATTGTGAGATATCAACAATACTGCGGACACCATTATCTCACAACATAATTGCAGAAATTGAAGATTATGTTTATCTTTAATCTTCCAAATCAAGATCTTCCATCAGCCTGAATATTTCGACTGAAGTTCAGTATTCTTGATATCTTTTCCATTGGACCCTTGAGCTAAAAATTAGCAGATTATCATTCCAATTTCTCACACCACATGAAAAATTAATTGATCAATGTTTTCATAGTTGCTTGCAATAATTTGTTTTATTAGATAGAATATAAGTATTTATGACTTAATTAAATCTCATTTCATACATTCAATTAAAATAATTAAAATAAAATTTTAATGAGTTTTTGCTACAGCTACAGTTATCTTCATAATTATTTTTTTGGTGTATATGACATCTGTGTCACAAATAAGTATGCACCATTGTTTTCAGTTGGTGTACGGAGACCTGCTTCTTTTATATAAGTATTCAAATTATTTAAGCTCTGATTAAGCATTTCCTATAAACATTACATGTACACAGTCCATGAATTCTAGTTAATATACAAAGAAACTAAAAAAAAAGGTCAAATAAAGGTGCATACCTTAAACAGAAGAAACATTGGCACACATCGACACAACAATACTACATTAATATGATTTGTTGGTAATTGGAAACGTAGAACTTCTCTATACAGATATAATCCTTTATATGGCACAGTCATTTCGTAGACAAATGCAGTATGATCTATAATTATTTTAAGAATTAATAACAAAGAATAAAGACGCAATAAAAACTATCATCCATACTGAAAATATTTACTATAAATTTGTAAGCCATATAGCTTCAGTAAACTTAAGCTATCACCAATACCACCATACATTCGCACTATCCTATTCAACATTACTTTTAACATTTTGGCAATCTTGAGCTTATCTCCAAAAAAGTGTGGATGTTGGCGTTGGTTAGGAGGACCACTAACTTCACCAATAGCAAATTCAAGCTTTGGCATCGTTGTCCAAATAATATCAATTTTTCGTCCACTACTGCGTTCCTCTTCATCACTTTTTGTTAGATCATAATCTTCTGCTGATGCAAACAAGGATATCTCACCACTTAATAGATTAAAATTTTTATTAAGATGATAACCTTTTAAAGATAAGCAAATCTAGAATGCATGCTGTTTGTCACTTACAAAGAAACATCCATATCTTTATGTGTTTTTTGAAATAAGCTTCGCATTAATGGTGTTAAAAAGACTTCACGATACATTCGTTCTGATAAATTTTCATTAAGAAGATCATTTCCGCGGTCAAAGGAATTGGCACTATTAAAAAAGAAAACAAATCAGTCATAGAAAGCTATATATTGTATACTCTAATGCAAGGAGCAATCTTTACAGATGATATGCAAAGTCCCACATAAACTTTTTTCTATCATCATTTCTCGTCAATAAATAACTGTCCTCTACAGCCTTTTGGTAATCAGATTCCTGTAGTGAAAGACATGTTAACAAGTAATAATTTCTCAAACATGAAATACCTTGACCATTTTCATGATTAATTCCTTGATATCACTATTATCAATATCAGGTACTGGTGATCCATATTTCTTCATTTCTTCTAGTTCATCTTTTGGCCGATTTTTAACAAAATCACTGTTGGTTCCTGGTGTAATATCAATTATATCGTAACATGCAAGACTAATATTTCCGAACCATGTAAGTCTATGTATTATTTATTCAACACATCTCACAAAAAAAATAATGGAAAAACTTACTCATTGTGTGGACGTTTTTTTTCATTCTGCCACAGTACCAGCAAATCATGTACATTCACCTTTTTATTGCCAACAAGCCATTCTCCATTACGCTGAAGAGTTTCCTTTGCCCACTTGTCCAACCCATTATTGTCATCTATCATTGCGTTATCTATCATGTTGCTTTTGTCTTGAAGAGCTGGTTGTGTTGCTACCTTTTTGGTGGGTGGCATTGATATACTATACTCATCTGTTGCATCATCAATTGCAGAAGATTGTGGTCCAAGTAGATCTCCCTATAAGGACAGATAAATAGGTAGGAAAAATGTTTAAGAAATACAATGCAAAACAACTTACTTTCTTCTCTGTTTCCTACCTTAGTTGATCCAATGAAAATGCTTTCATCTTCATATGGTGGTACAGTCAATATGTTTTGATGCCTTTTTGAAATTCGATTTTCCTTATAATCTTCAGAATTTTGTCTCTTTCCTAAGGCATTCTGGACTCTCTCAAGTTCTTCACTGTATTTTTGCTGATAAAACATGTCAATTTACATTATCTAGACATGTAAAACAAAAAAAATAATTTTAATTCTATACCATTGTATTATTAACATTCTCCATGGAGGAATTGACATTTATAATAGAATTTTTGAAAACTTTTGTGGTATCGTGCATTATGGAAGTAGAGGCCTTCAACTGCGGTTGTAAAAAAAAGTCATATAAAGCTCAAATTTGTTTAGGCAAATCAAAAAAATTTGTTAAATAAAAAACCTCAGCATAGCGTCTCTCAACTTTCTGCCAAAATATATCAACGTCTTTAAAGTATCTTCGATGTCCCTATGGCACAAATGGAATTAATAAACAGTTTCAGAGTGCATGGTTGAAAGTGGAGCATGGTTGAGGCAGCACAACGGACATTCCGTTCCGTAAGGTGGACCAACATTCCGATTGCCACCGTAGTTGTGTGAATTCCTTCCCACAAGATCATTGGTTATAACCTCAACATGCAGTACTCTTATACAAGGATCAGTGAAAGAGTTGTCATTCCGTACAACCCTTCAAAGCCTTATATGCAGTTCTCTGCCAACCAAAATGAAAGAAAAAAACTGAAAACTTTACCTTGCGATTACCATTCATCTGACTAGCACTCGTTTTCATTTCGTCCGAACCATGCTTCATCAGATTAGTAAGATCGATTTTCAATTTATATGACTCCTTTTTGAATACAAAGGTGAAATCGAATTGCCCTGATCGATACTCGTAAAAACCTAGAAAATTGTAATTTTTTGGCTGTGTTGTGTCGAAATAGGTACTCCACAGTATAGATTTTTCTTTGGTAGTAGATATGAGAAAATGGAAAACAAAAAAAAAATTTTTACTTAAATTGCAAGAGTACATGTATTAATAACGCAAATGCAAACAATCATATTTTGTATAGTTACCCATCGTTATCACTCCACGTTTATGTAAGATATTTAGGTTACTGTATAAAAAAAAAAAGAAGTATCAATACGAAAAATAACTCTGGCTATTACTATTAATAAATAAATAAACGCTTCTTTTTCATACATATAATAATAATTTCGTATGTTTATTAAAAAAATTTTTTAAAATGGGCTCCTTAAAATAACATTTTTTCGCGTTTTCGCGTTTTGATATGTGTAACCTCTCATTGAATATTACTTGCTGACCGTTTGAGTAATGTGATTTTATAGTATCACACCAAAAATAATACAATACCAATAATCCTTTATAGTTCGATTTTTGTTTAGAACCTTGCCTGACAAGGACTTTTAACTTTTAGGTACTATATAATAATTCCTAACATTGTAATATTAAAATAGTATGTCATTATTAATATTTGAGATGGATAAACAACAATCAGAGGGAGGAAAATTAGCAATATTATATATTTATATATATTTTTTTTTATTTACCCACATTTAAAGGATTTTACAATAATAATAAATACTGAAAATAGGCAAATATTACATATAAATCTTGTAATATATTATGATTTCTTGGTATTTCCTATCACTTGTGCTATATAAAGGGCACCAAGTGCAATACATTGTTGTTTGCTTCTTTTTATTTATTTATTTTATTTTTTATACAATATATATACAGTATATATGGTTAGAATACTTTTTGAGTAGGATTTCGTGTTTAAAATTGTAAATAGTGCGTGAATCAAGATTTTGTATGATAGTGTCATCAATTAAGTTGGGAGAGCGTGAATAAATTGATGATAACAATTATTTATTAAGTTTTTGTGGATCAGAATGAATAAGGTTACTAACGAATTAGTTTAGATTAGCGAATAATTTTGGTTTAAGAAGATAAACGTTTTGATTTATTTATTTAGTCGAAACTAATTAAGTTATTTCTAACTTCTAAACTACTACCAAAACCCTACGAAACTACTTTTAAAGTACATTGAATTCAAGCTGCTTATATACATGTTAATTAATTAATAATCCGGATATGGCCAGAGAGTTATTTTCTGACTTCCTGGCCATTTTCTGACTTTCCCGCACTTTCTGTGTAATGGCCTGAGAGTCATTTTCGGACTTTCTGGCCATTTTCTGGCCCAAGAGTCAGAAAATGACTCATCGTCACTAAATAAAGGTAAATAAATAATGGATAACGTGTTACGAATTAATAAATAATAATTATGACGGAATACAGATGATTCATACAATAATTAATTAAATAAATAGATAATGAAAATAGAATTGAATAAAATAGAAATAAATAATATTAAAAATAGATAAAATACAAATAAATAAAAATAAAAATAAATAAATTCGAAATTATAGGGCTGCGGCTAAGAAATCCGCATCAATTTCGAGTTCCGGTAACAATAGCAAACACTGTTTATAACTAGAAATCGCGTTTAAAGCAATGAGCATATAATTAAATGATATGTGTTTAAGCAATCGGATTTTTATGTATTAAAAACAGACAGTGGCTTGATAAATAAATAATAAAGATCTATAGCTTCGACTGAATCCAAATCACAAACCAAAGTCATTTGCTGGCATAAATCCCACTTCATTCTGATTTATATTAAAAATCTATTTCATTTGCAATTAACTATAAATGCTCTCCCAACTCAAATAGTTAGTGACAATATGACCAATTAAGTCCCAGTTTTTAAGATAATAATTTCCATGATTTTATCTTATCCATTTTTTAGTAATAATAAATAATTTAAATCTAACATAATTATTTTTCATAGAACCAGTTGAAGATTTTTATTTCTCTTTTATATCAATTGTTGAATATATATTTCTGATATTTATTTGCAGATCCACTCAAATTTAATTCTTTTCTGCCCACTTTGCTTGTCACCACAGGACCAATTTCAATTTAAAATAAATGAAAACCTACAAAGTGAACATGAAATTATAAAATTATATATAGGGATAGGTATATATGAAAAATAATAATAAATATAATGGTACTAATGAATATCAGAAAGCAATTGATTTTTTAGAAAAGGGATGTAATTGTGGTTGCTCTTTAAGAATTCCCAAGGAACAATTTGCAGAATTAAGAGAATCCTTTCAAGCTCTTTCTAAAACAGAACAAGACATATTTTTAATGGCTTAACTTAAAGCAATGGATGGTGGATCAATAAGCACTAGTAGACGCCTTAAAAAGAAAACTAGATCTAATAAAAGAACTTTCTACCATTGGGATCATGATACACCTCTTTGTCAAGAAACTTATCTCAATATGTTAGGAATTGGTAGAACTTATTTTGAAAATATTAGAAATCATTTGATAAACAATGGCCTCCTGCCAAGAATTCATGGCAATATTAAAAGAATGCCTCAGTGAAAAACTAAAATGATGATTGATAAAAATGTTGCAGAAGTAGTAAAGAATTTTCTGGAAAATTATGCAGAAGTCTATGGATTACCAAGTCCAGGCAGAAGTATCAATAGAATAACCCAATCAGTTATATTTTTACCAGCTGAAATGAGTTATAAATCAGTTCACAAAGATTTTCTGGCTGGTCTAGAAGAAGATAATAATTTGAAATCCTTAAAATATGATGCATTCAGAAAATTATGACATCAATTGACACTAGAAATTCAAATTATGAGTTCAAGAACTGATTTGTGTGATACTTGTCAACACTTTAGAGATGGTTTACATTACAATGCTCGCCAAGAAGAAGAAGCTAAAGATTTGCTCAAAAGGTTTAAAGAACATTTGTCTAAGGTAAGATTAGAAAGAAATTATTATAATAAAAATACTAAATTAGCAGAAGAGCAAAGAAAATTGATTAATCAAGATTATTCCAAGGGTAAGACACAATACTGTAGTATTGATGTCACTGCTCATTATAGTTATGATTGAGCCCAAAATGTTCATGTGCCACATTTAGATCAACAAGTAAGTAAAATTTATTACCTTAGTCCATGTAAAGTTCATTTATTTGGTATTCAAGATGAAGCAGTAAAGGAACAAATTAATTATGTTCTTAATGAAAATGAAATTATAGGAAAAGGACCAAATGGCACACTTAGTATGATCTTTGATGGAATTAAGAAATTGAACAAAGGTGAAAATCATTTAAAGATTACTTGTGATAATGCTGGGGGACAAAATAAAAATAATGTAACAATTTGATTTTATTTGTATCTAGTAATTTGTGATTATTATAAAAGTATTGAATTGAATTTTATGATTCCAGAACATACTAAATTCAAATGTGACGGTAGCTTTGGTTTAATAAAAAAACTTTACAGAAGAACAAGAGTAGATTGTCTAGATCATGTGATTGAGATGATCAAAAAGTCTAGCCCAGCAGGATTAAATAAAGCTCAATGTTATGAAGGTGGAAAAGGTTTTCAATACTTGGATATTAAAGCTATTTTGGGAATTTATTTTAAGAAATTAAATGGTTTGCAAAAATATCAACATTTTCTTTTTGAAGCATCTAATCTTGGTACAGTAAAAGTTCAAGAAGTTGCTAATGGTTCTTTTGTTGAATTTGATTTATTAAAAATTAGGAGAACAGATATTTTTGAAGAAATTAGAGCTTTATCTATTTTAGTGTTAACACCACCTCCTTTGGATTACAAAAGGCAAGAATACCTTTATAATAATATTCGTCCATTTGTAAGGGATGAATTTAAAGATGTTACTTGTCCAAAACCAATTTATGCTGACAATGAATAGAAAATTTAAAAATAAACTAATAAAATAATTATATACTTAATAATGCTTTTATAAAAAGAAAGATATTAAGTATTTATTAAAAATTGAAGAATATAATTAACAAAAATCATGAAAAACATAATCAATGAACAGCAACAAGCAAATAAAGAACTATTAAACAAAATTGCTGATTTAGAAAAGCAGTTAGCCAATAAAGATCAAGAAAGAGAACAATCAATAGAAGAACTTAAATTAAAAATTTGACACCTTACTGGTCAACCTGATGAAAATAGTTATGTCTCTGGTCATTGATGATACAAAAATCTAAACAAAAAGTGAATGGATGAAGGCAAATTTAGATGAGCAGTAGATCCTAATGAAACTAGGGAATGAGCCAAAGGTTGTAAAAGAATTTATTTTGACAACATCACTATTGAAGAAATGTTAGATGAATTCATTGACAGTTCAAAAGAATTAGCTACAAGTTGTTCTAGTTATATTTCAAATTGAAGTAAAAGAGGTTATCAACTTACTGAACAAAAGAGAGAGTATAAAAAGAAAATAGCAGATTTGAATAAGTATAAAGAGCAAGTTGAAGATTTAGAAAAAAAGCTTACAGAAATTTTGTTAGTTTGACATGAGGAGCAAGAAGAAATTGATAATGTTTCTTGAGAAGATCAATTTCATAATTGAGACTTAGGAGAATTAAAAAATTTAACAAGCAGAACAGAGAAAGAATTAAATAAAGTTGTCTTTGAAGTCATTGAAAAATTAGAACAAAGTTCTAAAGACTTAGCTGAAGCAATAAATAAGGCTGAAGAATGAAAAAACTGACAAAAAGGTCTTTTGAATGATGAAATCAAACAAAAATCATTAATGTTGCAAAAGTCTGATAAAATGCTTGAAGAGGAAATTACAAAGAATGCAAAGTTACAAGAAGAATTAGCCCAAAAATTAGAAATGTTAAGAAAGAATGATCAGAGATTTGAGGATGAAGCAAAAGAAAGAGAAGAACTAAAAATACAACTATATTTAGAAAGAAAACCCTTGCCTACTCTACCTAAAGAAGAAAATAATACTTTAACTAAGCAAAACACTTTCAAGCAATTAAAAACAAAGACAAGAGTCAAGGTTCAGCAGTTGCAGAAATTAATCAAAAGAAAGAAGTTTCACAGTCAAGCACTTGTTACTAAAATAGAAGTTCCAGTTAAGTAACCATGAGAGAACTACTTTACACAATCTTAGAGTTAGAAGGATGACATAGCAGTAACTCTACTTGTGTTTTTTGCCCTGGTTTGAAAAAAGCAGTTTGTCAAATCAGAACACGAAGCAAAGCAACTGGTGAAATGGTTGAAAGTGATAAGGCTTGTGAGAATTGCAAGGAGAAGTTTGAAAATGATGAGTTGCCTAAATGTAGTTGTGGAAAGCTAAAGACTAGATACACTTGTTATTGTAAAGAAAATAAAAATAAAAAAGAACTTCCTCTTTTGCCTCACCAAAATGGGGGAATGGCACTTTTTTATGAAACGCAGATAAATGGTTTGAGGGAAGAAAAAAATCAACTAACTGAGGAAGTAGAAACTCATTTAGAGGCTTTGGAAGTGGCTGAAGATTGGCATAAAAGACAAAAACAAGAGTTATTGGATAGAATTAAGCACTTAGAAGAGGAAAATAAGCAACTAAAAGAGTTAACTCCCCAAGAATTAATAAAAGAAATCAATGATTTAAAATTTCAATTAACCCAATTACAACAGCAAAATGGTCAATTAGTTGCTCAAATTGAAGTTAAACAAACTAAAAAATGACCTTGATTGAAAATAAAAGGTAATTAAAAATTAACAAAGTTGAAAAAAAAAGTAATAATTTATTTAGTTATTCTGCCAGTTTTCTTTTTTTTCTTGATTCTTTACTAGAATTCTCTAATACTCTTTTGAAAATTCTTTCCTCTTGATAAATTTCATAGGTAATTCTTTCTTTTCTTAGATAAGCTTCCAGTGTCTGAGTATCATTTATTTTGAAAATATAAGGAGCAATTTTTTCACCTTGTCCCTTTTTTAAAATACTTCTGATAGTACTATAATTCTTGGGTTCCATAGTAGACCTAATGTAAATTAACTTCATATTGTAATAAACTAAAAAGTTATCTTTTAGATCACATGATTTATTATCTTGTCACAAAATCCATCCAATCATCTTTAAT
>CAMKVN010003113.1:0-11375 GCA_946474995.1 Funneliformis geosporum
TATATAAATAGGAGTAACTTAGGATTAAGTATCGATAGATCATTTTAGTTTTGTCTTATATTAGTTTTAGTAGTTTTGAATCCTTTAATAAATAAACTGTTTAGTACAGACGCGTCGACAGAGGCAGTACTATAATTTTGTTTGTTAATCATTTATTCTATGCGAATTATTATATTTTCTTTACACTTATAAAATTATAATTAAGTTCTTTATCTTCTTTACGAAGGAAACTTTCTGCACACATAAATATAATGCTTATTAAGTTGAGCATTTTAAAGAACTAGCATAACATTTGTAATGCACAAAAATCACTTAACTTTCTGATGATATTTCCTTAATGAAAGAAAAAAGAAGTCTGATTGACTTGATTATGCATTACACTTTTCCTTTTTTTATTAATTGGATAAGCAAGTAGTAGCCAAAGAATGTTTTTCCAATTCCAGGAGTTTCTGAAATACAAAAATTTACATCATCACTATCAAAAACCTTGTAGAGATCAATATAATATTGATGGATAAAAAGATTTAATTCTTGTTTTGATTTACCTAATAAGTAGGTGCCTTCCATTAAAGATATTATTTTTTTATCAATTTCAACATTTTGAATCTCCTTCCAGAATTTAATAAGATGTGTATTTTCGTCTAAATATAATCTTTTATAAGGAGAAGATTGAAGAAATTCTTTGAGAAATTTTAAAGGATTATTAGTCAAATTTATTCTGTGATAATGAAAAGAAATGGATAGATAATTTCTTAACTTTACAATTTACCTGCTGTAATGTATAAATAAAATAATAAAGTACAAGTTAAGTTATGATATACAAAATACTCATAAAAAAATAAAGTAGATAGAATAATTTTTGTATAGTATCACATACTATTTGTTCATACCTCATAATATCTCTTCCCATTTTAATGCTTCATCCTTCTACTTCTCTATTGTTATCTTCAACTCCTCTATTTTATCCTCTCACCTTTTTTATCCCATACTTTTTGTTATCCAACTTACATTCTAACTCATATTTTCTTTTCTCAAACCTCTCTAATTTCTTCTTTGTCTTTTTAAATTCTTTTTTGACCATTTCAATTATCATCATTTTTGAGAATAGTGAATTTCAAATTTTGAAAAGATATGATTATCTCCAAGGGAGATCGTTTCATATTACACAAATTTTCTGATTTGTCAGCTAATCAAAATCATAAATTCTATCACATGATACTGAATAAAAAATACTATTATAACTAATGTGAGTTACATAAATCAGAAAATTATATCACAAACACATAATTAAATAAGACGCCCAATCTTATAAGATTAATTAACTTTATTTAAAAATAAAAAAATAAAAATTATAATTCCATAAATGATTTCTTTGCACTTTCTAACAAATCTTCTATTACTATACCATCATCTGTTGTCTTATCCGCATTATCCAAATCATTTTTGATTTCAGTTTCAACTATCTTGAATGAATTCTTCTGAACTTAATTTTGTTTTCAAAAATTTGTCATTTGAGCATCAACATTTTTCTTAACTTTGCTCTGAAGGTAATCCATATATATTAAACATTTAAACTAGCATCTTTGTAATCATAAACTATAGTAACCATGCCCACATGTTAGAACGCTACCAATAAGCAAAACGTCAATTGAATTACAATGCATATAGTCACATAAAATAGCTGTATTTAGTTTTCTAAAAGTGACAAAGCCTCTTAGAAAATGATGATTGGTTATTTCATAACCTAATGAAGGCAATTTGCAGGTGTTAATACCATTTTTAGATAAAAATTTAATGAAAGGATACTGATGACGCGTGTGATATATCTTCATAAATGTGTCTAAAAGCAATATCACGCATTTTTAAGAAAGCATTCATAATTGCTTTAGTTGATATGGATATTTTACAGAATTTACAAAATGCTGTCAAAATTATTATCCTGTCGATGTTGAAAAATAAAGCGTGTCTCTTTCTGCAATTATTCAGATGTGAAAAATTTAGCTATATATCATCAGATAATACTATGAGCAATTTCTACAGAGCAATCACTAAGTGAAGCAAGATGATTAGTAAACATATCTTTCATTGGATAATTAATCTCCATCCAATGGAAAATATCTGAAAAAAACATTAATAGAGTACATTTGTAATTCCTTCGATCAAATCGAAGGAATAGATCACTTCAATAACACATATAAGATTCTTTATAGGCCAGCCAACTTCTCTTTCGATGATACACTGTGTAGATATCGAGAACTAAAGGAATCAAATTGCTTAGTAAATCGATTAGATATAAAAATTCTATATTCTACTGAACTTCAAATAACAGTATTAACAATATCAAAATATGCTATGCACTGTTACCAGCTAAAAATTCACTATTGAAAAGATGATCTACAAAGAATTATTAAATAATCTACAGAAGTTACTGGAATTAATTTTATGTCAATCACAAATTAGAAGATCTGCATAATTCCAGATTTTGATGATTCTTAGGATCTACAGGATTCTGGGGATTCGTAGGATTCTTAGGATTTACTGGATTCATCAGATTATTATGATTCTTCTAATTCTCTATATTTCCATTATTTTAATTATTATCATTATTTTTATTATTTTTATTATACTTATTATTATTCTTATAATTATTATCATTATTATATTAACACTTGTAATTACAAATTTAGTTAGTTTATAGTGTAGCAATTAGTTAGTCGTAGCAAATTAATTTTATATAAATAGAATAGCTTTTTGCTCATGTTGTAAAATAACTCTCTTGTAAGTTCAAAAAGAACTCTTTTGTAAATTCAAACATACTCGTAAATTTCAAGTAATAAATAAAGAAATCAACTTTTAAAACAAAATACTTTTCCCTTCTACGTGTCTATCATCTAGGATTTAATCGTGAACTACTACACTAACTTGCGATTGAGTTTATCACTTAGAATATATAAATTCTCTAAATTTCCTAAGTCCTTAAACCCTTAAGTTCGTAAACCAAGTGAAGTAATTCTAAGGCATCCCAGATACCTGTAGGACGTAAGATTCCCTAAGGTTATAAAGTCTGATGATAAGGAAGTTACTTACTGCAGTAAAGGAACTTAGATATATTACGTGAAATAAGTAGAGAAGATTATTCCTGGTGACAGTACACAATATAAAGAATTAGATCAATTCTCCATAGTTGTGGCCTTTCATACGTGTTTTGAATATGTTTTGTAAAAATCGTTAAATAAAATGAATTTTTTACAAAAACAAACTCGAGGGAATTTAAGGATACATGAAGAGGGTCTATAATAGGCAGGACAAATAAAGAAATAGTTTTGTCATTAAGGAGAAGTCAATGTGTAATAGCTTTTCGAATAAATAACTGATCAGGCCAGTTCGCAATAATGAGAATTATATAGTTGAATAAATACTCTTATATTAGTTGTTGATCATTTACAATTTGAAGAACCTTCATATAATCTTTTACGCTTTTCAAATTGTTTTTGATGAAGTCAATAAGAATTGCATTTTATATATGATGATTATTCCTTTTCTCTATCAGCCAGTCATTGTAACTGTATATCATTAATCTATCTATTAAAATCTCATTATCAGAAGAATCTTTTATCATATAATCTTGTATATGATCATGGTAAGAAATACACTGGTCGAAATCAAAAAAATCAGACATGTGATAAATCATCCATCAATCGTCTGTCAATCAGACATAATCATCAATCAGCCAAAAATCAACCTAAATCAACCTGTGATTTATGGTCAATTGGAGTTAAGCCAAAATTTCAATTCCGATTGATTCAATCAGATAATGCAAAAATCATCTGATTGGAAACTTCATTCTAAAGGAACAATAGAAATTATTCTTAAGAGAAAATACAAATCATTTCTAAGAAACGATAAAGATAATCATTCCTTTTGGGATGATACATTATTGTTCAAGAAGAATGATTTAAAAAAATCGTCTCTTTGGGATGATAGATCTATCGTTTCAATAAGAATGATTAAAAATCGTCCTAAAGCGATGATAGATCATCATTATTATTGAACGATCAAAAAATCGTCCTAAAAGGATGATACATTATCGTTCATTAAGAACGATTAAAAAATTGTCCTAAAGGGATGATACATTATCGTTCATTAAGAATGATTAAAATATTGTCCTTTTGGGATGATAAATCATTGTTCTTATTGAACGATTTAAAAAATCATCCCAAAGGAACGATAGATCATTGTTCTTATTGAACAATTTAAAAAATCATCCCAAAGGGACGATAGATCATCGTTCATTAAGAACGATTCAATATCGTTCCAAAAGGAATAATTATTATTCATTAAGAATGATTCAATATCATTCCTTTTAGAACAATTATCATTCGATTTGAATGATAAAAAATCATTCCTTTTACAATGATGATCGTTCGATTTGAACGATAAAAAATCATTCTAATTGAACGATTCAACATCATTCCTTTTAGAACGATTATCGTTCATTAAGAATGATTCAATATCGTTCCTTTTGGAACAATTATTGTTTGATTTAAACGATAAAAAATTGTTCCTTTTGCAATGATGATTGTTCGATTTGAACGATAAAAAATCATTCCTTTTGCAACGATGATTATTCAATTTGAACAATTCAATATCGTTCCAATCGGATGATACAAAATCATTCGATTAGAACGATCAAACTATCATCCCTTTGGACGATACACTATCATTCAAATCAACATCATCGTTCTAATCGGATGATCTGATTGGAACGATCAAATCATCATCCCTTAAGGGACAATACAAATCATTCAATAGAAATGATGTTTCAATTGGATAATACAAAAATCATTCAATTGGCTAGAAAACTTTTGGATTAATCTGAAAAAAAAATTTCCTTTTTTTAACCCTTTTCCTTTCTTTTTTTCTGTATTTTTTTTCTTATCTTGAAGATTTTTACCATTTTTTTAGGAAAATTCTCATTTGGAAATAAGATAAATAAATCAGAAGCAAGTTTTAGGTGGATTTTCCTTTCTTTTTCTTGTTTTTGTAGGAAAATTCTCATTTTTGAAAATAAGATAAGTAAATCAGAAGCAAGTTTTGGACGGATTTTTTATTTTAGATTTCTTGTTTTTTTAAAAAATTTCTCATTTTTGAAAATAAGAAATGTAAATCAGAAGTGACTTTTAGATAGATTTTCCCTTCTTTTTCTTTTTTTTTAGAAAATTTCTCATCTTGTAATTAAGGTAAGCAAATCATTGGTGACTTTTTAGGTGAAAATTTACCATTTTCTTTACTTTTTTCTTACTTTTTTAGGGAATTTCTTAAGGTAAGCAAATTGTTGATGACTTTTTGGGTAAAAATTTACCATTTTCTTTACTTTTTCTTATTTTTTTTTAAGAAATTTCTTAAGGTAAACAAATCGTTGGTGGTTTTTTAGTGAAAATTATTATTTTCCTTTTCTTTTTTCTTATTTTTTTTAGAAAATTCTCATCTTGAAATTAAGGTAAGCAAAGTAAGCAAATCGTTGGTGACTTTTTGGATGAAAATTTACCATTTTCTTTACTTTTTCTTATTTTTTTTTAGGAAATTTCTTAAGGTAAGCAAATCGTTGGTGATTTTTCGGTGAAAATTATTATTTTCTTTACTTTTTCTTATTTTTTTTAGGAAATTTCTTAAGGTAAGCAAATTGTTGGTGGTTTTTTTGTGAAAATTATTATTTTCCTTTTCTTTTTTCTTATTTTTTTTAGGAAATTCTCATCTTGAAATAAAGGTAAGCAAATCGTTAGTGACTTTTTGGGTGAAAATTTACCAATTTCTTTTTTTTATTTTTTTTTTTAGGAAATTTTTTGAGATAAGCAAATTGTTAGTAACTTTTTAGGTGAAAATTTACCAATTTCCTTTCTTTTTCTCATTTTTTTAAGAAATTTTTTATCTTGAATTAATGTAAGTAAATCGTTAATGATTTTTTGGTGAAAATTTACCATTTTCCTTTCTTTTTCTTAATTTTTTTAGGTATTTCTCATCTTGGAACCATTTTCCTTTCTTTTTCTTATTTTTTTTAGGAAATTTCACATTTTGAAATTAAGGTAAGCAAATTGTTAGTGACTTTTTGGAAAATTTCACATCTTGTTAAGTAAATCGAAGGTAACTTTTGTTTGGATTTTTTAACTTTTTTCTTTATTTTTCTTTATATTCTTTAGGAATACACTATAATAAGTCAATCAAAGGTAGTTTTAAGAAGGAATTTTTAACTTACTCCTTTATTTTACTTTATTTTTTATTTATAAGTCAATTGAAATAGATTTTTGAAGTAGATTTTTAATTATTCTTTATTTTTCTTAAAAAAATCACAATAATTATGTAAAAATAATCAAATTATAAAATTATAAAATTAATAAAATTTAAATAAATATAAAGTAATTATTTTTAATTCCAATTTGCTTGGCTGATTTTAGGCTGATTTAGGTTGATTGATGATCACATTTAGGTAGTTTTTAGGCTAATTTTAGATAGCCAATTGATGACTGATTGATATTTCTGATTGACTCATATTGTGTCAATTGGAATTAATGCAAATCAGCCCTAAATCAGCCATTATTCATCTATCAATCGTCTGTTCAATTTTTAGACGATTTGTATCCATTTTAACTAGTGAATATCTGAAGGTTAATTTCAAGCCAAGTTTGATATCATCATCTAGAATTGAGTTAAAATGCGCTAGTAGTTTGAATTTAATATATGATTTATATAGCTAGAATTGATTCGGAAGCGATTTAGTGACTTGTTTCAGAATCCCTTTTTGGTCTATATCAGGTAAGTTATTATAATAATAAAATTAATGATTTTAATTAAATCTCAGAAAAATTTCTGATGAAATAACTCTAATTGGCACAGTATATTTGTAAAAAAAATTAAGTTTTTACAACATTATAGCAAAATTTTCAGATAAATTATACTATTAGTTAAACTACACTGTCATCATGAACTAATAAGATTTAAACAAATATTTTTAAATATTTTTCTAAGTATTTTAGTCTATGCGTAATACAGTTATAGTGTAATTTTTAATGATCATATGTCATTTATTTTATGTAAACGCTAAGTTAAACCCTTTATTAATCAAGCATTCTAATATTATATTTTAATTAATTTTAATTAATCTAATATAACGCATGATTAAGAAATAATACAATGATTAATTTATATTAATTTTAGTATAACTTGTATGATTTTCTTGTACTAATAAAGTGAATCACCCATTTATTATCAGCATGGTATGGTTTCACAACTCATTTTACAAAAAATTTTACTGAAGCTAATAAATTTTCATTAACATAATGAGAAGACTATATTTTAGTATTATTGCATCTTCTCATAAGTGCATTCGTTATATTCTAAATATGCTAAATTAAGGTAAGTCAAATCTTCTTAACGATCAAACAAATTAATATTATATAAAATTAATTTTTTAATTAATCTACCATGATTTAAGATTAAGAAATAAAACTAATAATTAATTTATTATTACTTGTATGACATTTAACATTTATTTGAAGTTGAATATCCATTTTTCACAAAGTTTTACAGCTTATTTTACAATTTTACAATAAATTTCACTAAGTTGTTTTTAAATTTTTTATTTACAAAATGGAAATTTATTTGTCTAAATATTATATATTAATTATCCTAAACAATTTAATATTATAATAACATATTTTAGAACTGCTAATTAGTATACATTATAGAACTTCTGACATGTGATTTAGAAAGATGTTGAAGATATTTAAAAATTGTTCAAATAAATCCTATGGTCAGAATTTCTTACAAAGTTAAATATTTAAAAAATAATTAAGTCATATGATATTTTTGCTGCTATTAACTCTCAAACAGATATATTTAATTCTTTTATTTTTAATCACAACTTTGTTGTCTTTTATTCAATTACCATAAACCTAATTATAAATACTAATACTGATTCAGATTCAAATTTGGATCAGATTTAAATTTGTCAAATTTAGATCAAATTAGATTTAAATATTTCTGATTCAAATCAAATAAAATATTATTTAAATTTGATTTAATCTAATCTATATGAATCATTAATTAAAACTCATAAATCAAAAATTGTAATATATCAAAACTAGCGATCATTACTAAGATAACATCCTGAGACTCGTAAGTATCATGCAAATGAAACGTTCGAATCTCATCTTTAAAAGAACAATTTTTTTATTTTTCAATGCAACCAAAAATCGAAGACCTAGTCACTCAGTAACCAGTTTGTAATTCAGACTAACCTGATGGTCAGGAGTAGTGTATAAAATCTAAGTTAAAATTTATGTGCACAAATTGATTAATTATTACTAAAATAAGAAAATTATAACATTTTCTTATGTAAAATTACCTTTTTTATACATAATTTATCTATTTTTAGTAATAATTTGTGCATATTTTATGTTGTGTAATATGTGTACACAAAAATTAATGTGCACATGTGCACATTGTGCACATAGATTTTACACACTGGTCAGGAGTTACATATTCAGTAATCATTTTGAATTCCAGTTATGCAGATCATTTGAAATCACACATCTAGTGCATCTAAGACATTTTAATTAACTGGATCATTTGAAGTCATATATCTGATACACGTTAGTAATTTCAATTAAACTGACTCATTTGAAATCACATATCTGATGCACATTTGAAATTCTAATTAATCTGATATATTTTACTGAATTTCTAGAAATTTATTCTAAATATAATGTGGATAACACAAATATACATATATGTGATTAATATTACTAAAAAAGAAAATTTCTGGCTATTAAAAATAGCAAAGATCACCCAAAATGGTAATACAAAATCCAAATATATTAATTCGTATAATACAAAATATCATAAAGGTAATTTGTATAATATTTTGCCATCTTCTTGATTTTCGAGTCAGCGTGAAATTTTATATAGTGACTGACACAGCATAATAAGCATTCGTTATATCATGAGGTGATAAAATCAAATATCGATCTTTTTATATTATGCAACATTAAATGTCAATTGATTTAAAGTAATAAAAAAAAGATGCAAAATTTTTCAAAAACTAATTTATCGATGTGCAGTTTTTTTATTAATATGTTATTCGTTCTTTTCTTTATATTTAGGTAAAAAAAGATTTAGGAAACTTTCATCATAATAAAACTTAAATAAAAGCTAAAGTTATTATTAATTAATATATGAATATTAAAAAATATATCTTTATAAATTCTAAAGCATTTTTAAAGTCTACTAATATTTTTTCTTCTATTACTTCATTTTCTTCTACTTTTTCTTCTTTTTTTTTGTTTCATTATCTAAGATTTCTTCATCTAATAAACTATTATTAATATTATCATCTCTTTTTAATCTTTTTATATAAGAGCTTACATTAAAGATAACACCCTTTTTATATAATTCAAAACAATAATTATACTTATTATATTATTTTGTTCTGCAAAACATTTGTGATGAAAAGCTTGATCATATATTAACATTACACTTTATTTTTTATGTAAACATTTAAATTATTGATTATATTAATTTTGATATATATTAGTTTTTATAGCCTAAATTAAACAATACTTGGATTATTCTTATTATAATCCTTAACTTTAGATAGACTATTATTATTGCATACTTCTGAAATTAAGCACTCCTTTTTTACTATAGGAGTGCTTAATTTTGAATGGTTTTTAAAATCTTTTTCTCTTCAAAATTGCATTGCAAAAATATTTGAAACTACACAATGATAATCTCATGCAACCAAAATAATAATCTTGTATAACTAAATAATTTCATAATATAAAATGCATTTTAAAACTGCTTTTAGCCTTTCAGAAAAAATGATAAAACATAAAGTTAGCAAATGCAAACGTATTTCATATTCTATTAATCAGATAAACCAAGTACTGTATACTTCTGAAATTAAGTATCCCTTTTACTATAGGAATGCCTAATTTTGAATGGTTTTTAAAAAATCTTTTTCTCTTTAAAATTACATTGCAAAAATGTTTGAAACTACATAATAATAATCTTATGCAACCAAAATAATGATCTTATATAACCAAATAATTTCATAATATCTCACAAAAAATAACAAAACACAAAGTTAATAAATGTAAACGTTCTTTATATTCTATTAATCAGAAGAACCAAGTAATCACTTATGCTAAGTAGCATAGACTAAATCAGTATTCGAAAATGACCTGATCATTTGACCATTTAAATAATTTGTCTATTCCTTTGTCATAATCATAAATCATTTAGCATTTGTCATTTCGCAAATGATCTAAATGACAAATGATAAATGATCAAGATCATTTAAGATCATTTAAATCATTTGTCATTTAGTCATTTGCTTTTACAAAAAATTTAGCGATACTCTTAAAGAATCGCAAATTCTTAGCGAGTTTTGCAATTTTATTTCCCAATGATAAATAATCGTTCCAAAGGATGATAGAATGATCATTCCAGTTGAACAATAGAGGAATCGTTCTAAAGGAACGATTAAAAGCATCATTCCTCAAGAACGATAAAAGATCATTCTAAAAGAATGATACAAAAAAATCGTTCCTTAAGAATGATACTACATCATTCTATCAAAACGATAAAAAAAATCGTTTCTTAAGAACAATAAAAGGTCGTTCTATCGGAACGATGAAAAAAATCGTTCCTTAAGAACGATAAAAGATCGTTCTAAAGGAACAATACAAAAAAATCGTTCCAATAGAACGATAAATCATCGTTCTATCAGAACGATTTTTTTTATCATTTCTTAAGAACGATAAAGGTCGTTCTATTGGAACGATGAAAAAAATCATTCCTTAAGAATGATAAAAGATCATTCTAAAGGAACGATGAAAAAAATCATTCCTTAAAAACGATAAAAGATCATTCTAAAATTACGATAAAAAAAATCGTTCCAATAGAACGATAAAAAAATCATTTCTTAAGAACGATAAAAGGTTGATCTAAAGGAACGATAAAAAAATCATTCCAATAGAACGATACAAAAAATCGTTCCAATAGAATGATAAAGATTGTTCTATCGGAACGATGCTTTTAATCGTTTCTTTAGAACAATTCTTCTATCATTCTATCGGAAGGATGCTTTTAATCATTCCTTTAGAATGATTCTTCTATCATTCTATCAGAACGATACTTTTAATCGTTCTTTTGAACGAAGCTAAATAATTGTTCAATTTTTAGCTCGAAATTAGCACTTGATTTGACTTGTCTGACTCATAATTTGACTTGACTCGTTTGGAACTCAAATATAATTTAATATACTATTATATACTATATAAAATATTTGCCCAATATGAAATAATTTTTTTTAATAT